>NW_010729146.1:824949-837235 GCF_000365185.1 Nelumbo nucifera | reverse complement strand
CAGATATCTTCACCAAAGGTCTTCATCATGTGTGGCACAATGATTTGTGTGACAAGTTGGGCATGATTGACATCTATGCTCCAACTTGAGGGGGAGTGTTGAAATAATTTAGTTATTTGTGTTAGGGTCAGTTTGGCTAGTTAAAGCATTTTTTATTTTCTGTTATTTCTGTTATTGTACTCACTTACAGCAGGGACACAAGAGTCTTTTCCCTTCTTATTTTTGCCGCCCTATATAATATAATAGAAGCTGGCGCCGCCAGTACCGTTCCATTGCTCCAAACCTTTTTCTTCTTCCTTTCTTTCTTCTTCCTTTCTCTCTTCTTCCCTTCTCTTCTCTACTTCCTCATATTTCAATCGGATTTATTGCCAAGATATATAATGTTAGAATTACAAAAATATGAATTGCTATAATAGTATATACTTTTCAATAAACATGTTTAGTATTTTCTCATCTTACCAAGTCAGAGCTGTGTCTATGTCCATGCAACAGCAGAGATGCTTAGAAATTATACTTCTAACAATCCAGAAAGTTTCATTAACAAATCTCATGTTATAAGTAATTTTTCTTTCTATCCTTAGACTTCCATCTACCCTAGAGAAATTTGCATAATGGCTCCTATTTCTGCAAAGTGAGATGTCCAGAGATATTAAAACTATGAAGCATGGAAATATCTTCAGTTCATTTTCACAATCTAAATCAACAATTGATACAGGAAGTTTAGAAGCTTCTTTTTTAAGTTTTACCCGCAGCTGAATTCCAGATAAAGATGCCAACTTTTCCACTTCCCGGTATCCAACCCATGAACCATCTGGATGTTTCAAATTGAATGTCACTGTAGGTCCAAATTTATGTTTTGGTACCTTAACAAAAAAATCAAGATATTCAGATCAAAGAACTATATAAGAAAAATTAGTAACAACAAACAGCATATAGAAAACTGGAGCAAAGCAATCACTGGAAAGATACATTTCTTCAATATATTCAAAATCATTAAAAAAGCAGAAATAATACTCAGAGTTCTAAAGTGAACAGACTACAGGTTGAGGTAACAACTAACAAGGAAACATACATATATTGGAATTCCATTAATCATGCATTTACATGGAGCATCATGGAAGAAATGAAACAAGATGATTTTCAATGATAGAGAAATCAAAGAAAAGTTCTACAGGGCAGTGCCCTGAAGTTTATTCTCAGTTCATGAATTATACCATAATGGAATCCAAAGGAATATCCCATGTCACATTTTTCAGGAACCTCTCTATGAATTTATAGGCATCACCAAGTTACCCACACCTGTTAGAAAAAGCGATCTGTTACAAGTAGAAGGGGCTATAAGAGCTAGGGGAAGACTGAAATGATCTTGAGTGGCAGTAATAAGAAATGATTTAAGTGCCCACAGCTTTACAATGGATACGGCTATACTTGGAAAGTAATAAGATAATTATTCTTGGGAATTGGAATGATTCTGATCATAAGACTATAGTGGTCACTTTGTCACTGCTATTGGCTCTAGCCTATTAGTTTGATGTAATTGGTCTATGACCACAAGAAAAGGCCTTTGGGATCATCAAGAAGAGAATAACAAGAGAGTGACTTCAGGTTCATGAGAGATCTAAGGGGTTTTCAAAACATTGTAGTTCTTGAATTTATTAAAGCTTCTTGATGAGGTTTTCCTTAATTACTCAAAACCAGGTAACAGAATTTGTATTTTAAGAACCTCAAAAATTTCTTATGTGCATCCTTCTTTGAAGTTTTATCATCTTCCTTAATTCCTGTGTAGGCTTTCTCAGTCAAGGATTGTGGATTGGGCCAGTACCACCAAATATTAGGGCCTTCTTTTGAAACACATTCCACTTGAAATAAACATGCCAAACCCTCTAGAAAAGACTTTTTCGGTGCTTGTCACCACGTTCTCTTTGTTTCGTAAGTGAGATAATTATCTTTCACCTATTAATCTCCTACTAACTAGTTTCAAGTATTTGAGAATCGGTCCTTTTATTTGGTTGTAGGTGGGACACACCAGAAGATGTGGGAAGGCTCTTCAAGCCATCCTTCTTTACCTTGCCAATGAAGATGGAAAAAATTACATGGAGAAGACCAGATGTACAAGGGAAGTGGTACTATAGGTGATTTGGGAAGAGAGAAATTCAAGAATATTTAATAGGAAGACATGATCAAAGCAAGACATTTTGTAAACCATTACAATCAAAATGGTGCATGGGATCAAAACTAATTAACTCTTGATTCCTTTATCCACTGAAAATATCCTAAGAGGCTAGCAGTGCATGGCATCCGTATCCACAACAGGACCTTTTCCTTTAGGGTGGTAGAGTTTGCATCACATAACCAAATCCAATTAAACTTGGTCGGATGTCGTATGTACAACCCTGGAATATCAGGTGTGTCAGCAATTCCACTAGAGAACAAGTTTTGCAGTCCTATGCAGTTTAAGATTTAGGTAGAACACATAATATTAGGAATCTAATGGTGGAGGGGGACTCTAAAGTGATAGTGGAGTAGCTGAGGAAAGTTAATCAAAGCTCGTGGAGATACAGAAATACTATGAGAAATAAGAGAGTTGAAATGGGAACTTGGTCACTAATTCATGTGTAAATAGACTAGCAATTTCAATGGCAAATGCATTGGCCAAACATGGGGTAAATAAATAGGGCTTAAAGTATGAATGAGAAGAAAAGAAAAGAGAAACAGTAGAGAAAAGACAAGGTTTTAAGGCAATCAAAATCATATGGCAGTGGCCACTGGTCTTATATATTAGGGTGTCATAATATAAAGTAAAATGACAAGTATACCTTTCGTTACACTAAGAGTACAATGTATTACAGATAACACTCTCCAATGCTTTGGGGTTTACTACAACCTACAGCAGAGTTTGCTTACAACAGACTAATTAACAAATATATATGAAGGAAACCATTTAAAGTAATTGGAAATGGAGAGTGAAGGAGGAAGAGTAGAAAGGAGGAGTAGGGGGAGGAGGAAGAAGAAGAAGAAGAAGAAGAAGATACCCAGAAAGAGTTTTGGGAGAATAGGGTACCCCGAAAGATTACATTTAACATAATACTGAATAAAATTACATATATGCCCCTGAATGGGCACCCAAATATAAATAAAAAGGAAAAGACAATTATGCCCCTGCTCAGAATACATAATCTCAACACTCCTCCTCAAGCTGAGCATAGATATCTATCATGCCCAGCTTTCCTAGGTTTCTAGCTTTAACTTGTGGAGACCCTTCGTAAGAAAATTAGCAAGTTGATCTTTTGACTTGACAAAAGGCACACATATTTCTCCACTGGTTATCCTTTCTCTAATGAAATGTTTGTCAACCTCAATGTGTGTAGTCCGGTCATGCTGGACTGGATTATGGGCAATATTTATAGCAACTTGGTTATCACAATATAGTCTTATTGGAACTTCAGCTTAAATTCCAATCTCATATAACAAGGTCTTCAGCCACATTAATTTTGATAATGCCATGAGCCATATCTCTGCATTCTGCTTCAATACTAGATTAAGCTACAACTGATTGCTTTTTATTGCTCCAAGATACAGCATTACCTCCCACCAATGCACAATAACTAGAGGTGGATCTCCTATCATCCACAAAACCTACACAATCAGCATCATTATAAGCCTCAACCTTGAGATGCTCATGGTTGGAGTACAACATTACTTTGCCTAGGCACCAGTGTTTTAAAAGGCGTGGGAAGCATACGCCTGGAGGCATGCCTCTAGGCAAGGCATCACCAAAACCCCCTATTGTGTATGCTAGAGGCAGTGACAACTTTGAGGTGTAAGCCTCAGGTGCAAGAGGCGTATGCCTCATACGCTTTTTTCATTAGGCATGTTAGAGGCGTACGCCTCATGTGCCTCGCGCACACCTCATATAAAAAGGCAGAAAAAAGAAAGAAAAAAAGTAAAAAAAGAAGGAAAGGAATAGAAAACAAAAGGAAGGGAAAGAATCATAAGTTGAAAGACCCCCCCCCCTTTCAACTAGTGCTATACATCTACATTCTTCTTAATATAAGTGATTTTTATTAAAATTAAAGAAAAATGAGATCCTCCTCCCTCCTAATCCCCCTCCCTCTTATGGAGGCTTAGCCTTTTACGTTCTGGACTATGCCCCATGCCTCTAGGTAGTGGAACGCCCCGTGTTATGCCTCTGCATTTTAAAACATTACTAGGCACCCCTTTAAATAGGCAAGGATCCTATTGACTGCCTACATATGTGAAGTTCTAGGGTTATGCATATACTGACTCACCACAGTTAACGGCATAGGATATATCAGGCTTGGTCAAGCACAAGTAGAAAAGCCTACCAACTAATCTCTAGTAAACACCCTTGTTTATAAGAATGTCTCCATCATCAACACCTAGTTTATGATTGGAATCAATGGGAGTTTCAACTAGCTTGTACCCTGTAGAGAAGATGGGCCGAATGGCCCATAGGCTATTTATTCTTTCTTGTTATTTATGTTTTTCTGTAATGGGCCTTATTCTGGGCCCATCCTGTCTATATTATGTTCTTTGTAAATTCTTGCCCAACTAAGGGCCTCCTTGTAATTATTCAAATCTATCTTAATAAATTAGTGTTAGGGTGCTGAGAGAGAGTTAGGTTCGAAACTCTCATTCTCAGACCCTCATTGCCGAACTCTCAATCTCTCCTCTCTTTTGTTTTCTTCATACCCCAACTTACCAACCTCATGAAGGAGGTCAAGCACATAGTTTCTTTGAGATGAAGATCTTTTCCTTTGATCTTGCCACTTTAATTCTAAGAAAGTATATCAGACTCCCAAGATCTCTGATCTCAAATTCAAAAGAAAGAAATGACTTTAGTTGGGCAATTCTAAAGTTATCACTAGTGACAACAAAATCATCAACATATATTATCAGCAAAGTCACTAGGCCATTGACCCTTTTCATAAAAAGAGTATGATCTACCTATGGTTGAGTAAACCCAATTTTAAGAACAACCTTTTTGAATCTGTGAAACCAAGCTCTAGGGGACTGCTTAAGCACATAAAGGGATTTCTTCATATGGCAGACCTTCCCCTCACTAATCACTATCAGGGAGACTTACTCCTAGGAGAAGGTTTCCTGATTGTCAATCCCCTGTTAGATTTGCATATTTCAATTAAGTCGATCATTAACTGTACTCACCCACTTGCAACCCACTAGGACCATACCCTTAAGAAGGGGAACAATCTCCTTGGTTTGGTTCTTCATGAGATCCTCCATCTCTTGGTCCATAGCATCCTTCCACTGAGGAGACTACACAGCATTTGTAACATTATAAGAAAAAAAAACAAAGGAAATGGCATAAATATAGGCATAGTAACAAGGTGAAGGGCATCATAACTCATAAGAAACATAGTTATTGATAGGAATAGGTACTGCATTTCCTTTTTCCTTGTTTTCCCATCACTAAATCCAAGTCTAGAAGGGTCCCCCTACTCAGAATGTTAGACTTGATTATTCTCATATTCAATTCTCATGAGAAACCAAATCACTTTCCATTTCTCAAAGTATTTTGAAGATACTTAACACACTTACACACTCAAAAGAACCCGAAGGGTCTGTGTACTAACCCATATTCAGCCTACAAGTCTAGAAATCCAACACAATATTCCTATATTTTCCTGTCCCCCTGACAATATGCAAATATTTCAAATTCGATTTGGTATTGTCTACACATGTTAAAATAATAATAAACCTTCCTTAGATAAGCATACATATCATAAGCAGTTCTCATTCTCATAGGTTCAACAATATGAGTTTCTATAGAACTTAGAATCCAAGAAACCAGCTTCCCATTATCAAGCTTCTACTACTGAAAAGCCTTTGCTTCAGCCTCATCAAATTTAGTGACTTTACATATCTTCCAGACCTTTTCCCTTGTCAAAGAAATCAAAATGGAACTTCCATGTGTTGTAGTTATTTACATCAAACAGTTGTCAAGTGTAGGAAGAGGAAGGAGAAGAAGAGTTACGGGAGAGAATATGGTGTTACTGTTCACACCCAGAATATTCCATTATATGTTAAATCTGAAATTATAGCCATGTACCTATAAGGGTGCCCAAATACAAAAAATAAGATAAGACAACAATACCCCTAAAGCCAAATATACATTCTCAACACTCCCCCTCAAGCTGAGCATAGATATCTATCATGCCCAGCTTGCTCAAGTTTCTATCAAGTTTTGGCTTGTTGAGACCCTTAGTGAGGCAATCAGCAGGTTGGTTCTCCGAGTGAACAAAAGGCACACATATCTCTCCATTAGCTATCTTTTCTCTAATAAGGTGTCTGTCAACTTCAATATTCTTCGTGTGGTCATGTTGAACAGGGTTATGAGCAATGTTTATGGCAGCATGATTATCACAGTGTAGCATCATTGGGGTTTCAGCTTGGATCCCAATTTCTAATAACAAAGACTTCAACCATAGCAACTCCAATACACCATGAGCCATAGCTCTATATTCAGCTTCAGCACTAGATCGGGCAATAACAAATTGGTTTTTGCTTTTCCAAGACACAACATTACCTCCTACCAAGGTGCAGTAACCGGAAGTGAATTGACACAACATTACCTCACGAGTCGAGCTCTAGTAGGCTCGAGCTCGGCTCGTTTAATAATCGAGCCAGTGAATTGAGCTCAAGCTCGGTTGAAAAAGAACCGAGCCGAGCTCGAGCAGCAAGTGAAAAGCTCGGCTCGTTGCCACCCCTAACAATGGCACACTCTCTACTCGGATTGATCCTAGGAATTAAAACCTTTTGCAAACATTTTCATAAAACGTTAATATATATCATAAATACATTTTGCAAAATCAAATTTCAAAATACTGTTGAACTTCACTGCTGGCAGTTTAGGTTTCCATCAAAGAGAGTGTAATCCCTATCATTCACTTTGTTTAACAAAAGGGCCGATCCTATCACTATGATCACCCACTCAGATGAATTCTCAGACTGCCCCAACATACCCAAGTTTTGACCCTTGATGGATTTCACTAATTGGCATATCAAAGACAACCCAATCCAACACTTAGTGCAGAACCATAAGCAAGTCTAAGGGTTATGTGTAATTTTCCAAGTTTTTCCATCAATCTCCAAGGCCCAAGGCATTACTAGAAAATGGTCTGTGTTCAATGTTTCATCCAAACACACACTACATGTGCTTTGGGTCTAACCCTAGCAGCTGAGACAAGCTACCCCAACTTCTTTGGTAGCACATCAGTGTCAACCTTGGTAAGATAAACTCCCCAAGTCTATCCAACGACTAAGAACATTCTAAACTAATACGAGTCTCATAAGTGTCCAGTTTGAGGGGTAATTACACAGAAATATACCAATATCAATATGAAACAATAAGGTACTTTTATTCATTTACAATAAATGTATATGTACATCAATATGATTGGATTTAAGGGCATACACTATCTAACCAATAATAGAACTTGCTTTAGGGAAAATAGACACCCTTATATGTCCAGCTTTCAGTTGAAATGCAGACCTTTGCACCATGCATTCCATAAAGTATACAAACAGAAGCGCCATTTTCATGCCTCAAAGCTAAAAGCATATTCCGCACAAAAGTTGCAAGAGATGATGTGTGCCTTGAAAAAACATTGAATATTGTATGTCAGGCCTTCATGGTTCTGATCAATGTTCAAAACAACTTAGCTCCATAGATGGGAATATAAGTTCTTATTCAGATAAGAGAAATGGTTAAACCAAATGAGAAAGATATTCACTGCTTCTTACCATGTCAACTCAAAAACATATACATTATGCAGTGGACAATTAAATAAGCACAACAAAGGAAATCTGGTGAAGAGATGAACTAGAGATAATACCAATGAAATAAAGTAACAGTCTAAGCAATCTCAAGGCCATTGCCTAGATATTTTTATAACACCAACATCCAATCACATACACTGCCATAAGCAAGAAGGCACCGATATGGTTTGAAAGATGATGTTAATGCCCAAAACTGAAGTTATGGGATATCAAAGCGATCAAGATGCCTCTTTTTAAGTAACTAAAAAATTTTATTAATGAATAGAAGCTTGTATGTTTTTTCAAGAAATTAAAATAATTATTAATAAGGTTATATTTGAAATACAAAGAAAGGCTAAGACCAAACCATATACTGCCCTCTACACCTAAAACAGTCAAACACTCACCAAGTTACAGACCAAACCTCTTCTTCTAAAGTTCTTGGGATCATTTAGAAAAGAGTGCATTCCATAATAAAACTGCTTATGCTGATGTGCATATGAATCACTGCCCTTTTTCTTGATGAATAACAGGAAATTCAATTAAAGAAAATTAATAATATGCATCAGAAAGTGACTCTATACAGCTTATTACATAAGTCATTACAAGTCCCAAATATCTCTTCCCCATATATAAAATGGCCCAGAAAATATCTTCAGCTTCATATCTTTTGTGAACCACTTGAACCTTCTATCTCATTTGTATATGTTGAAGATTAATCAGTTTTATGATGTTTTTCTGAGTAGATGTTTTATGTTAGTTGTTAGATAGGAGGTGGGGACCACAGTAGTTATGTGAGTCCAAATTTTATTATTTTTTTGAGTGTTGTATATGTTGTTTTATTTTTGCTGCCCTATAAGGGCATGGTTGTCTTTTACTTTTCTATTATTTTTAGTATAAATAATAAGTGAAGGGGGCGGCCAGATCATTGCTCTCTTTTCTTTCCAATTTCACTTCTTCTCCTCTCTTCAAGAAACTACTTTTCTTTCATATTTTTTTTTTTAATTCAGCAAATTTCTACTTGGTATCAGAGCATTGGCTAGGGTTTCTTGAAGCATTCTCATGCAGCCCTAGATCAGCCGATTGCATGAAGTAGTAAAGGGCTGATCGATCTGCTATAGATTGCCCAGGTCTTGGATTTTTTGGTGGGATCTAGTCATCAAGAAGGTGATCTACTGTTCAGCATCAAAATCAGGAAGAACTGGAGTACGGGGAAGAGTCCCAGAAAAGTTGGACTCTTTGTTTTTTATCTAATCTTGGGCGCCCAGGTATTGTTAGTTTTCTTTTGATTTTCTGAAGAGGCCAGTTTGGTTTCTGCAATTTTCTGGGCCTCCCGGAGTGGTCGATTCACTTTTCTCTCTGTTGGGAGGCGTGGGGAGGAGAGAGATTTCCCCCCAAGTAGGGTTTTCTTCTTCCGGAAGGGTTGGTTTTTGTGTGTGTGATATTAAATTGTTTTTTGGTCTCCAATCTATTTTTTCTTACTATTGAACTGTTTGAAGTAAGTTGGAGAGTTGGAATACCGAGATGAAATCTACCAGTACTGTGGGACTGGGTGTTGGAGGTAGTAGTGATATTTTTGGGTCTGGGATTATTACTACAATAAAACTTGATGGTACAAAATATTTGGAGTGGGCACAATCAACTAAGATGGCTATTGGTGCCTATGGAAAATTAGGGTATCTCACTGGGTAGGAGAAGAAACTTGATACACACTCTTCCCGATGGGTGCAGGAGAATTACATGGTAATGTCCTGGCTGTGTAATTCTATGTTACCTCATATTGCAAAAAATTTCCTATGGGCTAATACTGCTAAGGAAATTTGGGATGGGGGACTGAAACCTACTCTCAGAAGCAAAATGAAGCCAGAGCCTATCAGTTAGAAATCAGGTGATAAGTATGAAACTGGGAGAAAAACCTCTTGCTGCGTATTTCTCCATGCTGAAAATCCTATGGAAGGAAATAGATCACTTAGAAACTGTGGTATGGGAAGGTGTAAATGATGCAGCAACTTATCACAGACTGGTAGAGTGTGACACTCTCTCAGGCTGTCTTAGCATTACATTCCTCCTACTCTCCTCTCCAGAGACAAAGGCAAAGGCCTGAGAGAGTGTCACACCCTCCCTAAGACAGCCTGGGATTGACCAGTCGGCTATGGTTGGTACAACATAACCTAAGCCGAATGGAGACAGGGGGAGTAGTGAGACTAGAAGGGAAGATAAGGACTTGGTGTGTGATTAGTTAGGTGTTGACCCTATGGTCAAATAGCTTTCCAATCTATCAAAAACCCTTCAATTCTACTCTTTCCATATAAAACACAGGTTGCATATATTGGACAAATAATGGGACCATAGCGAATCAGTTAAATATGGAGTTTTTTTTTTTAATTTTTATGTATTTTCTATAAATAGAGAAGGCAATGTTATTTGTTACAAAGGTAAAAATATGATAGTAAGAGTATTTTTTTATTTTAGAAATTTTGAGGGTTCGACCATAGGGTCTAACTTTTCATTATATAGTTGGTATATGTTTGAAGTTATCAAAGTCAATGAATAAGCAGTATAAGAGTTATTGAGTCAATGAAAATAGGGATGTGGAAATTCTGTAATTTGTTGTTTCTACCTCTTAGGCTGTGTTTAGTTTGAAGGAAAAGGTAGGGAAAGGTAGGAAAGCCCATACAAACCTTCTATGGGTTTCCCTAACTTTCCCTACTGTTTCCCTCAAACCAGACTCAGCCTAAGGAATTTCTTTTTACAGAAAATGTAAAAATATTTTAAAATAAGAGAAAAAGAGTAAATTGGGAGGGCTCTCTCTTACTTTAAAATATTTTTACATTTTCTATAAAAAAAATCTAAGAGTAAAGAGGAAATTGCAGCCCAAGCAAAACAGAGAGCCCTCCCAATTTACAAATATGTACCAAATTCTCCCACCTCTTCAAAAAAACAAAATCACAAAAACCATCATAGCTACAACCAAGAAGCGCCTACATGGCAATCCCTACATGAAATTCAATCCTGCATTCAAGCATCATATTGCCAACCAAGGACAATCGCCACCCAAAGGCAATCTCAGCCTCACCACAAAACAAAAAGTAATAACTGTGGCAATTGTATCCTGTCCTTTTACCCCTCCCTCTTCCCCTATCATTTCTCAACTTTCGTTTTTATCCATGGAGGACACCTCATGTCACTTAGTGCTTTCCTTGCCCTTTTTCTTTTGACCTTGACACCTTCTTAGTAGGAAATTTTTGATGAATTTCTCACAAAACATAATTCATCCAATTAGACTAGTAATTAGGTTTTTTTAGCATTTGGGTAAATTCCATTCAGGTTATCACATAGTTCTACCCTAATTGCAAATTTTCTATTTTAATATTTTGGTATACATTTTTTTTCTTTTTGGTTTTCCTTGGTGAAAATAAAATTCATTAAAAAAAGAAGAGGAATACAAGAAAGGTAACCAAAGATCACCTAAGAGAAAAAAGAAAAAGCTTCAAACCCCACTCATAACTCCAAACTATAATAACCCAACAAGCCAAGGATGAAACACCAAACCCACCAACCTTGATCTGGATTAACAAAACTTCCCTAACTACAAACACTACAAGATCAAACTCTAAAAGATAGAAACAAAACAAAAAACCAACCAAATACAAGCCAAGTCACACCCATGTTGAATCAACCATGATTCGAGGCTCTTTTTCTTCTTTAGAACTTTGCTGGTTTTCATCACCCTCTTGCTTGGCCTGATTCCAAACGGACCACCTCTTAATCTATCAAAAACTTTGACACCAAAATATTTTGGTGCCTTCAATGATTTTTAAATCTTCTAACTGCATGATTAATCTTTCTAAGTTCCAACAAATCCTTGGAACTCCTCATTGATCCTTTCCAATTCAACTCTGAATCTTCAAACAACTGATCTGCTCCCATCTCTTCATTCTTAGCACTGTAACTCCCTAGGCATCCACATGAACTCTGAGAAACATGTCTATCATCATCTCTTGAACCATTTTCTTCAGATCCTGAATTATTTTCCCCAACAAGCATTGGATATCTCTCTTTCATTTTTTTGAACATCTTTGTAGCAAAATCCTCTCCCCTAAAACTGATAAACCTAAAGCATTGCTCACCTCTACATCTATCTTCACAACCTTTTCCAAACCAACTGACTTTTCAATTACATGAGTTTCATCCTTTGTGATCTCATCTTCACTTAAGCTACCTTCCTCTTTTTCCTCCCCATCACCATTTGTATTTTCAACATCCTTCTACAAAGGTATTGTTCGATATTTTCTTTTACTTTTATATGATGCTTGGACCACAATCAAGCTTGTAGAGAAGATGGGCCGAATGGCCCATAAGTTGTTTATTCTTTCATGTTATTTATGTTTTTTTTCTGTAATGGGCCTTATTCTGGGCCCATCCTGTCTATATTAAGTTCTTTGTAAATTCTTGCCCAACTAAGGGCCTCCTTGTAATTATTCAA
>NW_010729146.1:742125-814710 GCF_000365185.1 Nelumbo nucifera | reverse complement strand
ACCCTCATTGCTGAACTCTCAAGCTCTCCTCTCTTCAGTTTTCTTCAAAGCTCGAGCCAAGCCATTCTCAAAAATACGTGGTTTTAACTCAAGCGTTGAGGTCAAATAGCCAAATATTCAGATAAGCTCGGCTCGAATCCACCCCTAGCTGGAGTTCACCTCCAAAACCTACTTTATAGATGAAAAGGCATTACCCAACATAGGGATGACATGAACTTAGCACACCATTGCAGCCTTCGTTCAAAAATGAGGATGGTTATATAAAGGGAGCTAGATTCAAAACCATGACAGAAGAGTCATAGACCTCAATTGTGGGAAAACATTTAATTGCTTTATTCATATGGCAGACAAGCCAGACATGGGATCTAATAAGTCCATGTAAGTCAACTCATGGGCATCTATCAATTCACAAGTTCGTTCCTAATATAAGGTGTCTAACTGTCCAAGCAGCACTACCAACCAAAGAAACTGCACACTTCCAGTTCAAGCAAGAACTTAGCTTAAAATGTAGCAGATATAGATCCATACCAGAAAATAGCCCCAAAAGAAAATATATGATATAGATGGTGGAAGCTAATTGAAAAGCAAAAAAAAATCATGAGAGGTATGTTATGGAAATCAATGAGAAAAAGACATCATGGGATAAGTTCCATGCCAAGAATTCCTATGGAGAATAGAAAAATTAAAAGGGAAATTTTGTCATTTTTTTCATTTACTTGGCATGTTAATGATTAACATACCGGGCTATAGCAGATGCTGTTAGAGAATGGATTATTCTGAACCCATGATGGATGGAAGCTATGCTCAAAAATGACTGGGTGCCATCCTCAAATGATTCTTCGAAACCTTCTCTTCTCTTAATAAAGTCAATGTCTGGAATAGATGCAGCTACAGTGCCTGGAGAAAGTTGCATTGATGAACACAAAAAGTAAAGATAACAGATAAATATGAATACTAAACATATGGCTACCAACCTCCACTAAAGTATGTCTTCTTTAGTAACTTTGCAGCTTCTGCATTTTTCATTAGTAAACAAAATGTCAGAATGTTAGGGTAAAATGGGATAGTCCCATATAATGGAGAGGATTATAAGCAGTACAAAAGTGGAATCAATTAAAATACACAAAAGTTCAAAGAGAAGTAAATTGGAGATTTAGAGTTAACAGAACCATTCCATAAAATAAAACATCCTCAAACCATACTCAAGCCTACCCTAGCAAATGTTTGGATCGTATGGAAAGAGAGGATACTGATTTAGTTGGAAGAGTGTGGGAGGAAGAGAATAAGAGAGTTACGAGAGAAGAAGGCATGTTACTGTTCACACCTTGAAAGACTTCATTTAAACATAATGAATAAAATTACAAAGAATCCCTTTACTAGGCACCCTAATAAAAAAATACATAAAAGGACAAAAATGCCCTTACAAAAATTGTTGTCAAGCTTTGATTTGGGAACACCTTTAGTAAGACAATCAGCCAACTGATCTTTAAACCTCACAAAAGGTAAACAAATCTCTCCACTGGCAACTCTTTCTCTAATGAAGTGCCTATCAACCTCTATATGCTTTGTACGATCATGTTGAACAGGATTGTGGGCTATGTTTATAGTAGCTTGATTGTCACAATATAATATCATTGGAGTATCAATTTGTATTCCCATTTCTTTCAACAAGTTTTTCAACCATAACAATTCAAAAACCCCATGAGCCATATCTCTATACTCTGCCTCTACACTAGATTGGGTCACAACTGATTGCTTCTTACTTCTCCAAGATACAAAAATACCACCTACCAAGGTACAATAGCTAGAAGTAAAACGCCTATCATCAATAGAACCTACCTCGTCAGCATCAAAGTAAGCCTCAACCTTGAGATGCCCATAATCAGAATCAACATTCATTTTCCTAGACACCCCTTCACATAGGCAAGCATTCTATTCACTACTTGCATATGAGAAGATCTAGGCTTATGCATATATTGACTAACCACACTCATAGCATATGATACATCATTCAGGTCTAGTCAAACATAAGTAGAGAAGGCGACCAACAAGTCTCTGATAAACACCTTTGTTAAGAAGAGCATCTCCATCATCAATTCCTAACTTATGATTGGGATCAATTGGAGTTACAATTGAGAAATATAAATGCCCCTTTTTGACCTTGTGACCTAAATCCCCAGGAAGTATCGGAAATTCCAAGGTCCTTGATTTTAAATTCAGTAGCAAGAAAAGACTACAATTCATCAATTCCTACCCTGTGATAACAATATCATCGACATATACTATCAACATAGTCACCATTCCACTTACTCTCCTAATAAACAAGGTATGGCCAACTTAAGATTAAGTGAAGCCAATTTTTAAAATTGTTTTTCTAAATCTATCAAACCAAGCTCTAGGTGACTGTTTAAGGTCATAAATATATTTCTCCAAATAGAAAATAGCACTTTCAAACCAAGGATTTGGGATCCTTGAAGTACTTCTTGGGTATTGAAGTAGTCTGCACGAAGTGAGGAATCTCCTTGTCACAACGCAAGGATTTGTTTGATGAGATGTGTCACTAGGAAATAAACCAATTGAGACCCCTATGGATCCTAACATGAAAATGACTAATAGTTGAGAGATCCATTCAATGATCCTAGAAGGTACAGGAGATTAGTTGGCAAATTGAATTATTTCACAATCACCCATCCTGATATCTCCTTTAGTGTAGCCATTCTAAGTCAGTTCATGTAGAATCCCACAATCATTCACTAGAAAGGTGTTGTAAAAGTGTTAAGATATCTGAAAGGTGCTCCAAGCCAAGGATTACTATACAATAAAGGGGGAGAATTAACCTTATAGGGATAAGTCAATGCAAATTGGGCAGGTTCCTTAATGGACAGGAACTCTACTACAAGATACTATAATTTTTTGTGTGGAAATCTCATTACTTGGAAAAATAAGAAGCAAAGTGTAGTTGCTAGGAGTAGTATTGAGACCGAGTATAGAGAAATTGCCCATGCCACTTGTGAGTTGATATGGCTGAAATATCTACTTGAAGAGATAGGCATTCCTATAGGGAAACTTGTCAAGTTGTTTTCTGAAAATCAGGTTACTACTCATATTGCGTCCAATCTGGTCTTTCATGAGAGGACCAAGCATATAGAAGTTGATTGTCATTTTCTAAAAGGAAAGGTGACGAATGATATTATCACTCCTTTTGTCAGGTCAGAAAATTAGCTTGCAGATTTGTTTACCAAGGACTTGTGTCGTACCAAGATGGATTATATATATAACAAGCTGAAGCTCTATGATATATATGCTCCAACTTGAGGGGAGTGTTTAAATGAATGCCTAAAAAGGGAATTTAGTCTTTTGAGTATCGCATTGTATTTCCCCTGTTAAGAATCACTTAAAAGGGGTATTTCTATAATTTTGCACACTCTAAAGAAAAGAATAACAGTTCAGGTCGACATGGAGAAGAGACTGGTTCGTATTTTCTTCCTTTAGATCCTTTTTCTATCTCACTTTCGTTTGTTCTTGTTCTATACTGTAAAAGGCATCTTTCTCTACCTTTTCCCTTTCTTTTTCTTCTCTTTTCTCTCCTTTTTCTCAGGTTATAGGGAAAATCTATGATACCAGAAAGACATGGTATCAAAAGAGATTTGACCAATCAAAGCATCCCCCTGATTTTGATGAATACCACTTGATTGGTCACTTCTTTTTTGATACCGGTTGATTGGCTACAAGTTTTTCCAGTATGATGTCTTTTTGGTATCATAGTCAAACCCTAGGTTATAATTTCCAAAATCAACTGAAAAGACTTATTGTTAAAAAAATACATGCTAAAAATCTCCATCGCTCATGCTATCAATGATCATAAATTAGAATATGGATGCAACTTCTACAAATCCATCGTGCAATCATTTCCCACTTTCCAAGAATAAAAAGTTGGTTTTGCCTATAACTAAAACATGAATCAGAGAAGACTAGTATGGAACAAAAAAGGAGCTTACCTGTATGAACAATGAGAGCCCCAAGCCCAGTTGGATAGCCAAATATCTGAACAAGACAATATGAAGAGGATGATGAGCATCTGAAGATAGCATATCTTATGTATCTTTATTTGAGTGTAAGAAAATACCTAGATACCTTATAAAATGAGATGACAACAAAATCTGCAGGAAAACTAGCCAGATCTGGTGGTTGTGTGGTACAACCTTTCGCAGCATCAATCAAGACCATCCAGCACCCCCTGCTTCTCAAACATTGGAAATGGAAATCAATAAGATAAATTAGTGTGGAAGAAGCGAGAGTGAAAGAGGAAAAGGAGAACACCAGAAGAAGAGAAGAAAGTGATGAAACCAGGAATAGGGTAGTTACTGATTCATTCAACTTCATATAATAAAGCATACAAATTATCTATCAAATAAAAATAATAAAGCATACAAAATGATAATAATGCCCCTATATAATAAAGAAGAGAAAAATAGTAAAAATAACATAGATGCTCAACAAAATCATTACATGACACAAAAAGGAACTCAGGACTTGATACATGAATAGAAGATGTCACAGAACTAAAATTGCTTATGAAAAAGGATGACTAAAATTATTTATGCATTAGACCAAACCAAATTAATCCAAGGATACAGTACAAATACAGGCATAGAACATTCACACTTTAAATTGTTTACATCGTCTTATACTAACACAATTTGGAGAACCATGTAATATTTCTGCAAATATGTTCCGATGTTGTATATACTGCTTTCCATTGAAGCATATTGGGACAAGCCATTGAACAATTGCTCTACGCGTGAAAAATGATAGGCCAACACTCTTCTGCAATTGCAAGATGAAAATGAAACTACTAACCTGGAAGGGGCATTAGAGTTAAGGAACCAAAAGAGAGAAAAATAATAAAATGAATAAAGACAAAAGACAGACCCCTCTACGAAAAATGAAGACACCCTCTAAATGAGATGATGAGAAAATGATAGCCCTCTAAGACGCAATGAGTAGCCTCATTTGGCTCTATAGTTGTGTAATTGGAAAAGTTCTTCCACTGCTTGTATTGAGAAAGGGCCGTGCTGGGAAATATGCTAGAAGCAGATCTTCAATGAGGCCCAAAAGAGGTGCTTTGACAGTTATTTCCAAGTTGGGTTTATGTCTAGACTTTCATCATTCAAGTTCTTGTCCTTCCATCCCTGACCAGAACAGTTGGTAGGAGGAAGGATCAAGTAATAATTTTTCTCCATTTTCCTGCCTTCCAGTGCTTAAGAATTTCCACTTCTATTCTTTGGATTCAGATTTCCAAGTGATTATAACAATAAACAAACTCCTTTTTAAGTTATTTTATTTATATTTTTAAAGTACCAGGTTCCAGTAGAATTTAAGGTACTCAAGCTTATACAACAACAGTTGGCATCTGCAAACATAGTGAGAAAAATGCTGATGCACTAGATACATTTATGTGTGGATGGAGGTGGTTCCTCACATTTCCATCTTTTGTTGTATTGTGGAACTTTTCAAGTTCGACTAAGATAGCTATACCAAAAATTTGTTCAGTTGAGAGAGACAATTGATTTTCAGAAAGCAGAAAGTAAATTGTTATATTCCAAAAGTACAACACATTAGCAAAAAAGAAAAAACGAAAAAAAAAAAATGTATGAATTTATGTACTTGTTATGTGGCGGGCCTTCCAGAACTCTCTCAGAATCTTCCTTGATAATCTTCACCAGGTCGAGGCTAAATTTCCTACCAGAGAAATTGCATTCTGATGGAAATGCAAATAAATTGTAAATATTACCTGCAACCAGCAAAGCGCATATTGAAAGGGACCGAAGATAGGAGACAGACTACCTCCTCATTTAATTTTTAAAGATTTTATGGTGAGAAGACTCCAATTTATTACATGAAAAATTCTGACACTCCTCTGATAAATTTTATGAATTATGATTTGTTTCCAAAGTCAGCTCAAAAATTTCCATGTACATCAGCTCTTATGAGCAGTACTTTTTCACTATTACATGCTCTTTTATTTTCTTCTTTAACCCTCTATTAAATAGACAAATGTAGCATACTTATCACAAATAAACCTTATAAAGCTGGATTTGGGAAGTTAGCTACATATCATTAATATATATATAAGATTCTTTGGGGGTGGGGGTCAATTCGTTCTATTGACACCCCTGAATTCTTGTGCCCTCTCTTCTAGTTTGAAGTTTGAACTAGTAGAATAACATCGCTGTCAAGCTTGTTGGGACAAACTGAAAGAGGATATTCAATAAGTATTCGATGAATTTTTCGGGAGAGGAGTGATAAATTCAGGTTTAAAATCCACCTTTATTGCTTTGGTTCCCAAGAAGTTCAATGCATCCCATCCTAGAGACTTTAGACCTATTAGCTTCACAAATAATGTGTATAAAATTAAAGCTAAGGTGCTATCTCTAAGGATTAGGTAAGCTCTCCCTACCATTATCTTGCCTAATCAGGGGCGTTTTTGAAGAACATACAAACAACTGATCAA
This sequence comes from Nelumbo nucifera, assembly GCF_000365185.1. Next base: position 808,196 of record NW_010729146.1, on the reverse strand, counting down.
ATTCTAATTGTGAATGAAAGAATAATTGTGATCAAATTCTAATTGGGGCTTTCTGCTGGGACGTTTTCCATGGGAAAATAAACACTTTGGATGTTTTGCAAAAAAGAAGACCCTTTATGTGCCTGTCCCCTAACTGGTGTACTTTGTGTAAAGCAAGTGGAGAAAACTGCTACCATCTTCTGACAAAGAAATGGTAGAGTGTTCAATGATAAAGAAAGAAAGAAGGAAGCAGTTCTGTATTGCATCTTATATAGAGCTTTAATGTGGGCCAAGTCTCTAAAGTTATTTTCTGATTTCTCTTTTGATGATATGTGGAGAAATTTGGAAGCTGTAGCTAGAAGTTTTGCTACAAGGAGTAAACCTGTTGTGGGCTGGAAACCACCGGATGAAGGATTTATCAAACTGAACTTTGATAGCAGCAGCCTATGGAACCCAGGCCCGACTGGTATAGGGGGAGTTTTTAGAAACAACAAAGGTCATGTTATTGCTGTGTTCTCAAGTCCAGTTGGAGTAGGGGACTTGGTTCTTGCAGAGTTCCAAGCAGTCCTGCAAGGAGTAAAGCTTGCTAGAAATTTAAATTATGATAGATTGTTAATTGAAGGTGACTCTAAACTGGTAATAGGGTGGTTGAAGGAACCTGAAACTGTAATTTGGAAATACAAAGAATACGTGAAAAGATTTAAGTGGCTGGTCAGATATATGACAATTTAAGTCCAATGGGAAAGGAGGTCAGCTAACGGGATGGCTGACTTCTTTGCAAAACAGGGGGTGCATAAGTCTGAATTATTCTGGGCTCAGTTGTAATCTGGTTATATGGCTGGGGCTGCATCTTGCACCTCCGCTGGCTGTACTCTGTAATCTTGTGATACTTAACTATGTTCTAATAAATCTTATATCATTTATCAAAAATAAATAAATAAATAAGCAAGGGAAGAACTTAAAATTTTGTCTAATCAACACATTTTCTTCTTCCACCTTTTCTTTTCTTCTTTTCCTATATAACAAAAGTAGGGGTTCAGCCCCTATATTTTATGAATTTTCTTTCCTTTGTTCTTTTTCTTCTCATAAAATGTTGATTTTCTAGACTTACACATGAAATTTATACTTCTCTTATGAAAATTATGGATAATTATTAAGGAAAGATGGTTATGGAACCTAGGAAACTACCCTAGGATATATGGTCAAAAGAAGTGCAAATTCTTTTGCTGATGTATTAACAAAACAAGGGACGGATAGAGAACATCTTTTCTGGGCCCAGTTGTAACTTGAACTGAGATTCAATGGGAGTGTTAAGAGAGCTTATGTCTCCCAACTTCCATGCTTCACTGTACTCTGTTTTGATATTTTAATAAAACATAACAGTTATTGATCAAAAAGAAGGAGAAAAAAAAAACAATTTATTGTTGCAAGATCTAGTGCTGAATCTGACTTCAAAGCTATGGCTCGTAGTGTGTCAAAAACACTATTCCTAAAGATCATGTTGGCAGAAATGGATCTCTGAGTCTGAATTGTAACAGCAAGGCAATGCTCAAAATACACTGAGGTGAATAAACACTTCATCATAGAAAAAGTTGATTCCAAAGAATTGTGTCTACTTACATTAGGGCTGAAGACCAACCTGCTAATTTCCCAAGGAGGTGGTAAAAAACAAATGGAATGATGTTTTTAACAAGTTGAGCATAAATGATATCTATGCTCCATTCGCAGGGGAAATTAAAACAGTTTTTTTTATCAATAACAGAAACTTTTATTAATTAAAAGGATATGGAAAAGATGCAACAAGAAGGGGGGTAAAATCTCTTACCCCACCCAAAAAACATCACATTACAATACAGCCCAAAAGAAACTAGTTCTTCCCACCCCTTGTTTAGCTAGATAATCTGCAAAAGAATTGGCGCTCCTCTTAGACCACTGAAACTGGATTTGCATTTCTTGAGTGAGCTGGAAAATTTTCTTTTTCTCATTCGAGAACTTCCATAAACTAGCCTCTTCCTTCTGCAGCCAGTTAATAGCCAGTTGTTTTCTTATTATTTGTGTTCTTCACTTATTAGGGGAACCATTGTCTTTTTGTACTCTTAAAAGATAAGTGTATGATTAGAATACGGTGTACACCTTATAACTTCTTTCTCCCCAATCCCCTCTTACATTGTATTCTCTGTTTCTCCTTACTCTTTGAACCACGTAATCATGGTTACACCAAACTATAACTTTTTAGGGTAAAAGACTTGAACCTCCCCTGAGTTTTCACCTAAATACTGAAACATCCCCTAACTTTTCAAGTTGGACTTAGAACTCCCGTGTTGGGTGATGTCAGCAGACAAAAACCTCCTGTTTTTTTTTTTTTGATAGATAATAAGATAGTATAGTATTAATGAAAAGAGGAGGGGCAAGAAACCCTCAATCATATACAAAAACCTCCAGTTAACTCTCCATACATATCTGTTAGCACATGATAATATGTGTGGTTTAAGGTTTTTTTTTCAAAATCTCAATATTGCCTTTATTATCTCTTTGACCAAATGGATTCTTCAAATTTTCTAGGAGAACAAGACTGGTGCATGAGCTCGGTCATGCCCCCCCCCCACCTCTCTCTCTCTCCCTGCATGTTTACAAAATGCCAATGGAGTCATCCCCCCCCCCCAGTCTCTGAAACTAAAATGGCCTTCCTCTCTTCTCTTGAAGGTGTCAGTGACAAAAATGGTTGCTGGCTTAGAGCACATCTGACCCAACTAAAGAAAAATGGTGATACATCATCAAAGCCAAAAAACGTGATACTCATATCAATATGTGTCCGAGTCAAGTATGAATCTATGCTATGAATAATCAATATGTATATCAATATGCAACACAATACAAGGTGATTAACACAATCATTCCAAAAACCTGACATATAAGCACATCCATACAATATTCTTCTATCAGTAATAAAGAGTTTACCAAAAAAGATAAAAGAAAATATAATCATCAATTACCCCAGTTCATACAATCTGGTGGAGGATGATTTGTTCAAAAATCTTTTTTGTACGATCTATCCTCTCTCAAGAACTTGGTTGTTTATCAACTTGTATCTTCATCCCGGGCAGGATTGAATTGGAACTTTAGTTTCAGAAGGGATTTGAGGAACTCTGAGATTCTTTGTGTGCAAGATCTCCTTAAAGTTTTGGAAGGAGTGCCCCTTGATCCTTGTAAGACTGATGGGAGAATTTGGTTTATCTCCTCTTCAGAATCCTTTTCTTGTTATTCTTTCTTGGATGCCTTGCTTACTTCTTTCTCTCCTCATATTTTTCTGTGTTCAGATTTTGGAGTGGACCTGCACCACCTAAAGTGAGTACCTTTTGTTGGGAAGTCTATCACTTGAAAATTAACACTTGTGAGAGTCTTCCAAGGAAGACCAATTGGAGTTTATCCTCATAATTGCCCTTCTGCTTTTTGCTGATGGGGAAAAGGCTTACCATTTGTTAATCTATTGTCCTTTTGTGGTGAGCATTTTAGAGTTGTTTTTGAGTTGTCTGGCGTTAGGTAGGCACCTCCTTCAACCATGAGTGGACTCTTCGAACCTAATTTTCTAAACCTCCACAATGGCAAGATACAAGCTAGGAATTATCTTAGAGGGGGAGGATATGACCAAGGTTCAAAGTATCAACACAATACACCCGATACAAGGTGTATCGTATCATATCTTTGAGTGTCGATACACTGGTTTACAGGTGTTTTCATGAACTCATTTTTTATTAAAGAATATATATAATTATACTTAAAACTGAAATTTGGAAAAAAACTAAAAAAATAAAAGGCGCATCAGTTAAAGTACTGATACACCTTTGCCAACACACAGAGGTGTATCAATACATTGAACCAGGGATATGACCATCTTGAGAGCAAAGAAAGAAGAAGATAAGAACAATAAAACTGGAAGGGAGAAGGTGGGAGTAGAAAATGATCAGGAGAATCAGATTAGCAGAAAGGGAGATGAAGAGTCAAACAGAGGTTGAAGACGATGTGGTGTCAGGATCGAGATATAACATGTCCCTCAAGCAAGAAGCATGCCTCTGGAACTTCGGTCAAGGATGACCTTGAGACATGACACGTGTCCCTCAAGAAAGGAGCATAACGGCACTCTCCAACGAGTATTAAGAGCACTCTGACCAAGGTAATATCCTCTTCACTCTCTCTCACTTCCTAGCTCTCCTGCCCACTAGCCTCCAGAACTCCTAGCTCGGTCTAGCTGACCACCCGAACTCATTTACTGACTTGAGCGTTGGAGTTCTCCTCCCTGGAGAACCACCTCAGGGTCTCTGACCTTCTATGTGCACAGGTCATCAGGTCCAGCTCATATAAATTCATCTGCTGCTCGTCCACCTCAATTCGGACAGCATCAAATTGGTCTCGTCTGTGGGAATCATGACAAAAAACCTGCTTGCAAAAATGGTGAAGGAAGAATTATTGGCCTTTTTTCAAGCCCTATTGGTGTGGGAGACTCTTTGAGAGTTGAAATTCTAGTTGTTTTAGAAGGAGTTCAAAAGGCCAAGGAAATGAATATTCAAAATTTGATAATTGAAGGGGATTCTGAGCTGATTTCAAAAGGAAGAGGAGCTAGGTTGGTGAGACTACATTAATGAAATAAGATGGTTTAAGTGGTTGACACAAGGAATGGAAGTGAATATGCTTTGGGTGAAAAGAGATGCTTGTTGCTTTGCCAATGCATTGTCTAAACAAGGGGTGGGAAGGAATCAACTATTTTAGGCTATGTTGTAATCTTGTGATATTGCTTGGGGAGAGTTAAGAGAGTTCATCTCTCCCTTATCTTTGTCCTTCTTTTTTATTTAATTAATCTTTTTCAGTTATTTATCAAAAAAAAAAGGAAACCCAATGGACCAAGTAAATTCTAACTTGTACATCCCACCAATGTCTTCTTGCAATTAAAAGAGGGGCTTGTTGGGACTGACTGCCTGGCCCTAGTAATAAACATAAAGGACTGTTCATGCTTACAACTAAAGATTTCAAGTTTGAGGAATCTTGAACTAATTTTAAGGACAACATATGACCCAATCCAGAAAGAAATCCAAGATATCCAAATAATTATATATAAATATTAGATATTAAATCACTGAAGTTTGAATTTATCTATACCTAAATAAGTACCTAAACTGCTTAAAGCCCTAATTAGGTTACCTTCAGGTGCTTCTTGGACTGGGGCTTCATTTCTTCTTTGCACAGAGTAGCGTGAAACCTTAATTGAAGAGGCATCCCTTCTTGGTAGTCCACTATAATTCTCAAGCTCTTCAATATCTATTGCAAAAGCCATAGCTCCTTGATTGAGAGCATATCTAAATATTCTTAAGTAGGAACAAACTAAAAAAGCATTGATCTCTCTCTCTGTATACACACACACACACATATGAAAATCTGATTGTGACATGGATTTGACTCAAAACTAAACAAGAAGACAGTATGAAGAAACCAGGTCATTCAGTACAATGTCCTCAATGTCATACACTTCATGCTATCATCACATACTGCAGCATAGTAGCTCCTAATAGAAGATCATCCCTTACAAGAGTTAGTTGAATCTTTTTCAGTTAATTCACATAAACTTAATCAGTATTATAAAAGGCAAACCTATATTGGGTACACCTAGGCTCACAGGAAAGGCTCATTTTGTAGAGTGTATCTTGTATGAACTTAGGTATGGCAATCCTATATTATTGTTATGTTTTAATAAACTAACATGGAATTTAATGTTCAATGTGTACTATATCAGAGGATGTTCTATGATGTTTAAGTGATTCAGTCCATGTACAACCTTCATGTTAAAACTTAAAACACAATAACCAATTGAGCTAATAGGATTTTAGAAATATTTTATTTCTTTCAGAATTTAGATTTACTATACTTGTATATTAAGCTTTCCTCTTGTTTTCCTTTTCAAAAGTAATGCCTCACAGCATTTAGACATGTATCTTTCCTTGCGTCTTGTGCCTCAAGCTCTAGTTACTTCTTGTGTTTTAGTTGCCCTTCTCACTTTTAAAACACTGAGCATTCATATGGTCCTCATTCAAGTGGTAGCGCACTTAAATTGAAGATTTTCATGTCATGTAGCATATATTACAGTGTAGATGATTTGGATTGGCAACAGAAGAAAAGAAAAGACTACAGAATAAGCAGATAAATACCACAGAACCCTCTGCCCCCATAAAACTCATGAATTAACAAAGATGGAACTGATAGAAGCTATCCTAGGGTGACAGCAGAGGGAATACACAAACATACACAAGATGCATATAAGTCTTCCCCAGTAAATTAGTCTCCCAGTATCATGAATCATGAATCAACAGTTCAAGATGCTCATAAATATCTACATTCTGTATCAGCTGGGAAACCAAGTGACCATTTCTTCTACTAGATATGTAGATATGAGTAGAAAAATGAAACTTAAATAAATTGTAGCATCAGTTGATACTTCTTTTTGTACAAAAAGTGCTTCTTGTCATTTTTAGGAAGCTTAGCTTATTCAATTAGTTTCCATCAGTACCTCCAATATAGAAAGTAGAAAATAATACCGTAATTACCACTGGAGCTGTAACCAGAATTAAGAGAACATCTTAAAGTTTGAGGACTCATAAAAATCAATGCATATTTAAATAAGAGGAAGTCTAAAAGGTTTGAGACCTTATAGAAACTATGTGTTTCCTCGAATTGGTTTTCCAAGTACTGACATCTGATGGTCATAGGTACAAACCACCAAACAACAGGCATACTCGAATAAACAATAGCCCATCAATCACTACTTTCAACCATCTAGAAAGTGGGAAAATATTAGATGGTATGGATAATCCAATCTGTAATATTTTCCTGCAGGACACATTCTCATTTATGGCCCATTAACAGGAAGACCCAGGTTAAATGGACATGAACTGGACTTGAGCTTGAGATGGTATGGCATTCCAATGACACAACAAATAACAATATAATGATTAAACACAAAATGAATACCATAAAAGAATAAAAGAAAATGATAACACCAAGCCAACCACAAAAGCATTGGATGACTGTGTGGGTTGGATACTCTTTGATCCCAAGCACACTGTTATGGTTCTCCATAGTGTACATGAAACTGCTTTCTCTTCTCCAAGGGAAGGCCTCCCCAACCAGCTTCAGTGCTGCTGTTGCTCCAGAAGTAAATACACATTTGTAGTCTTTGGGCGATGCATTACAGTAATCAAGGACCTGGAGCACACCAAATATTTCAACCAAGGCATGGAAATAAATAATACATTAAGTATCAAAGATCACCTCTGTCTCAGCCTACTAACCAGTTGACGTGCTGCCCTTACAACTTCAGAGGTAGCCAAGCTGGACTCACTTTGACTATCTGAATTTTTCCAAATTAAAGCAAACCCCAATTGCAAAACCGTACTATCAAAACTATTGAAATGGGCCAACATATGTTCCAGCAATGGATCTAGAAATAGAATATCAATAAAGAGCAAACTAAATACAATTTATTTCTTAGAACAAAAAAGAAAAATACCACATCAAATGTATATCAACTAAAATCTAAGCAATTCACTAAGGAATTCATTTGGAACTGGTAATGCTGTAATGCTTACTAAAACATTAACTGGAACAAAGGAACTGAACTGAAACCAATTGTAACGAAAATAATCATACGGAGACCATCAATAGAAAATAAGGAAAAAATAGTCTCCAAAGTTGAAAGAAAACAGTTGTAAATCAGAAGTGGCACAGAATTTTAAAATAATAACAAATAATAATTAACCATTTCTAGCAGTTTCATAAAATCAATCAATATCCACCTCTAATGATTTAAAAAGAAAAGAAAAGAGGTTTCCTGGTGAAAAGAGAAGTAAAAACATAAAATTAAGCAACTGAAACTTCTTTGAAGTAGATAATTAAGAGTGAAAACGAAATAGATTCAAAACACTTCCATTAGAATGACATTAAAAACCAGCTAACCAAAGCCTGCTTCTGCCAATCAAAGATAATAAGGGAAAACCCAGAATTCGAAATTGGATACGAGGATTGCCGTAAACATTAGTAGTTAGATCTTTAATTATCGCTTCCATCTGTAGCTCAGAGTACAAAGTAGCTCCCGCGTGGTCCAGGTAAACAACATCTATAATTTACATTAAAAGATACAGTTATCAGTATCAATTGGGTTTTCTAAAAATCACAAATTTTTTATATTAGAATTCAAGAATCTGACCCCCTAATCTCTTGAATTCGGAAGCTCGGATGTCGTCAATGTTCTTTGGAGCATTCGGGTACCCGTAATCTTGACCGAACTCTTTGAGAAATTCTTCTTTCTGAGTATCCATAATTATTCAAAAATAGAAAAATTCGGCAAAAACGAGAGGGAGATTGTTCTTTCTGTGATGGGGAACAAGAGGAGGCGACAAGAAGAGACAAGCGATAAGCAGTCTGGTAGGTGCCGGTTTGGGAGGGCTTTCGGGACGCGGTGGGGTTTCGAGCCTGGCCCCATAAAGGAACCATATGGACAATTCATTCATCAACCAACCAAACAAGTAAATTGGGCGCGGACGAAGTCCACCAGAGTGACAAAGCAATGCAAATTTGATTACTCAATGGGCCGCCTTTTTACACTTTGCATGTACTCACTAATAAAACCGGAGATGACATTCATATGATAATAAAGATCAGTAATTGGTGTGTTAGTCGATGAATTTATTCATTCAAATTGTATTTTATATCAATCTTCCCCATATAATAAATTTAATCAAGTTTCAATTCAACCATTGCAAAAAAAAAAGCTATTAGATGATCTTATTGGTTGAACTCTTGATCTATGTCGTGCATTGGATCAGGCTAATCCTTGTGGCTGAACAAGAAAATCAAGACTGGACCAGGTCAGCAAAGAGTGGCAAAGCAATGTAAATTTGCGGCTGTTTGGCATCATTGTCGTTTCCTAGAGTAACGGCATCACATCAGTGTCACGTAGGAAAAAACGGTGCTCCAGGAAATAGTCATCTGTTTAAAACTGTTTTTCCATATAAAACGGTGCTCTAAACCACCCCTTAGAAATTGAGAAGGCATGGCTTAGAGCAACGCCAAATTTGGCGTTTCCTTAGAGCTGCAACTCGTTGCTACCAATAAGGCAGTGATGTGGCACTAAATAATGGGTAGAAGTGCAGAAAACGTTTTCAGAAGCATTGGTACCAAACAAAAAATGCTGTTGTTGCTCTAGGAAACATCCTACCTGGCAACAACGATTCCAAACAAAAAAAAAAAAAGAAAACGGTGCTTCCAACCCACATATCAGCAGCACCGTTTTCCGTTTTCTTAGAAAATGGTGCTGCAACTGTAGCATCAATGCCAAACATATACTTGGCTACCCAATTGGCCACCATATTAAATGGCAATTGCCTTTCAACTTAAAGACTTTGACTTTAAATCTTCTTGCTTGTATTGCATATCCATGTTTTTAATTTGTTGTTCAACCAAATAGTCAAATCCATTGACCTATCACCATATCTAACTACTAATAAAAGAGCGAATAACCCCATTTTCTAGACTTTTCATTAGACATTTTTACCCCATATCTAAGCAACATACAACGGGCATAAAAAAGGGCATATAGGTCCTTTACTCTCACTCCAAAAATTGCTTGCTTATAACTGTTCAAAAACTGTCCATGAATTGTAGATAGTTTTATCTTGGAGATACTATCACGTGCAAATGCACGTACATGTTTACTAGTAATAAATTTAATTAAGAATATGTTTCACTCCAACCATTGCAAAAAACTATTGACTTGGTTAACAAATAGATGACTTTATTGGTTTAACTATTGACATATTTGACAAAGTTATGCACTGGGCGAGGCCTTACATGGGCTTTTCTTCAATATCCCCACTCGAGTGAGGAGTCTGAATCTGCTCCCAACAGAGATACTCCTAACAAGTGACCGAACAAATCTGCAGTGTGCCACCTATCCATTACAACAAAAAAAAGTACCTACATGTGCCAAACATCACTTGAAGTGTGCCACCTATTATGGATGGACCAGGTTCATCCAATTTGATAAATATTTTTATTTGGATTGGTCCAATTTGATGTCTTATTGGACCATTCTACATATTCAAATTGGTGTTAATTGAAACTGTGTACAACCTAAACTTGGTCCATTAATACCACCTTCTACTTATGCACAGAATATTGGTTCAAGTAGGCTTGTCAATGAAAACTGAAAGTCTATGGTCTGATCTACATCCAATTCAATTATCTCGAATTCAGATGGACTATTTTAAAGTATCAAATGGATTCAAAAAAGGTAATTAGAATCCAATTAAAAATTGGTTAGAATTCAAATTTAATTTTATATGGTTCAATAAAAATTCAACAGATTTTAATATTAATATTAAATGTCTATAATACCTTCCTTGGTTTTCCAATTATAACTTGGATGTGATATAATATATAAAAAATATTAAGGGAAAATAGGAAAATTCCGTTCTGCAAGTTCATAACACCATTACTACTTTACAAGACTAGTAACTGTGCATGTGCTTTGCACATGGCAATTTCAAATAACAACAACAACAACAATAATTGTATATCTATATTGGTGATTTATTGTCTTTCAACTTAAAGACTTATATCAAATCTTCTTAATATATAAATTATATCTATATTTTCAATTTATTGTGCTAATTGAATCATTACTTGCCTAAAGACCAATCAGACTAATTGAATAGTTACTTGACTAGGACTTTAGCTTCATTTTTTACCAAATTACTTATTTGTAAAATAGCACTAACTTGACCAACAACATGGTGACCTAGCTAATCATTCGATTTGTTTATTAGGGTGATAGAGTAGACTTTAATTTTTCTTTTTTTCATAATTTTTGTATTCCTTTTCCACCATTTAACAAACATGATAGTGGTTTCATTGCTAAGGAAGATTTAAATTTTGTATTCCATTTCTATTATTCATAAAAACTCTTCTTAATTATTATACCTAAAAACTGGTTTTGTTTCCAAGTTGATTTTGAATACATAAGTTTTTATACTATTAAAATTGTTATTTGCAAATTTAATTTGTGAAATTTTATGATGAGAAACAAAAAATATATTAAACATATGATTTTATGAAAGATAATGGAAGTTAACCTTAAATATGAGACTTGATGAGAGAGAATAGAATGAAATGAAAAATAGTATTCAATTTACAATTTATATCTTCAAAATAGAGAGAGAGGGGTATTTTAAGTCAAAAAAAAGTCCAAAAGCCTTAAAGATTTATTGCCACTTCTTATAGATCCTAAGTAATTTGTAATTCATCTACAAATCAACATGTAGATTCAAGTGTCTAGAGTAATTAAATTTGTCTAGCTAAATACTCCATGCAATTTCAATTACAAGTCATTAAGTTTTATAATTTATAGATGTCTATTTAGACACATTATGCATTATGAAAAAAAAAAGACATGTTGTGTAGTTATTTAAGAAGCATAAAAGAATTCCATTTTTATCCTCTTATATAATTCAACAAGAAATTAACAATGGAGGACTCAATTTGTTCTATTTTGATCTCATTTTAAATAATCAACAAAATACTTGATTTACCCTCAAATTCAAATACAAAATCATTAACACAAAGGAAAAAATACTTCTTATAGATTTTCCAAAAACTCTAGGGCTTGTTAGTGATTTTCCCAAAAATAAAAGTCATTAATTTGTAAAGCCTTTTCTAACTTGTCTTACAATTGCTCCCATGCCTTTCTTGAGCCTTAAAAGAATTGACTTCGAATTTTATCAATATTTTTGGGGGTATGTTCATTTGAGTATCATTTGAAATAGAGGAATTACCTTTTATTTATTTTTCTTTTCTTTTTGCTCCATGGGGCTACACATTGGGGGTGGCCCATTCCTCGAACCTATAACCCCCAACCTAGGTGTAAGTGGGATTTGATCCAAGAGACCTTACTGACTGGCTAGTTGGCGCCTTATAAATAGAAGAACTACATTCAAAAATTATTTGATAAGGATCACTCTTTCATCTTTAAAAACAATTTTCAATTTCCAACCGTAAATTTTCTTCTTAATTTTAATTGTGATGTTCAAAGCCTTCTTATCAATTATGCCTTGAATAATTGGGGCACCCATGTATTTTTCTTTGTTTGTTGATATTGAGATGCTCATAATCTCAGAAATCAATTTTTAAACTCTATTTATTTTTTTTAGAAAAAAGAATTGACTTTTTGAAATGGATATTTTGGATGAGACACTCTCAAACATCTTGAGATTGAGTAGAAACTACTTGTAAACCAATGGAAAAGCTAACCCAAAAACCATAATCAAAATTGTGGAACCACACTCAAAATCCACATTTTAAAATCATTAGACAATTGAACCTACTTTTAAAGATGACCAAATAACAATGGTTTTATTCAATATCAATTAAGAGAGAGTGAGAGATACATCTAGCTAAATACTTCATGAAATTTTAGTTATAATTTATTATTAATTAAAAGATAGATAAATACATCCAACTAAATACTCCATGAAATTTCAGTTACAATTCATTCAAAACAATCAACAAAATATCAAAATTATCTTCAAATTCAAATCTGAAAGCATTAATAGAAAGGGGCAAAATTTGTCCAAGTAAAATTCCAAAAATTTTTAAAGGCTATTCGTACTGTTTAAAGTAGCATATATAGATTACCTTTTGCGATGTAAATTAGGAAAGACAAATAGAGCGGATGGTAGTATATCTGAACATTTTGCCTTTTTAACACCAAGAATCCAGGATTCTCCTCTCAGCAGTGTAATCGACCTTTTCCTTGCTCTAGAGTGGATGATAGCTCTTATAATAACTTTGTAAACGAGAATAACTAAAGAAGATTATTAGGAAAAAACTTATTTCTTTCTCTTCGTTTTATATAGTTTTGTTTGTCTTTTTTTGCCTATGACGATCGGGTTTGGATTAAAATCCGAAATCCGAAATCTGTTTGGATTGGATTTCCATCAGAGTTGAATATTATGAATTATCAATTGAATCGAACTCAGATTTAATTACATCCGATCCAATTATTGGCCTAGGTTCAACCTGACCCAGTCCAATGTAAATTTATTATACATGGATCAGGTCCAAGCCAATCCAATAAATACTTTAGTTAGACTATTAAGTCTGGACTGGTCCAATTCAATATGTCTTAATCAACTGTTTAACTTATTTAAATTGGTTTTGATTCGAATGAATCAACCCAAACCCAGTCCATTAAAACCCTATATTGGGACTGCAAAAGAATTCATTTTTCTTAAACCAAATGAATTCAAATAGGAGTATACGGAGAGATGAAAATTCAACTCAACCTGTCCGACAAATATATAAAATATATATCCAAATCCGATCCATTTGCATATTCATATATCTAAATTTAGTATAGATTTACAAAGTTAAAAATGAAATCAAATATATATATATATATATATATATATATATATATATATATATATATATATATATATAGATATGCTATAAAATGAAAAGAACAATTTCCACCTTACTTAGAAGAATTTTAATACTAAAAATGTAGTGTTTTATATATACTAATCGTATCAAATGGGGTAACCAACTCTGATTAATCAATTGGATTCGAATTCGAATCGGATATTTTTTTCGGGTAAATTACAGTAATTTGAATTGGCTGGAATATTCTTCTAGGTAACGCCCAACACAAGTGATGAAATATATGGTATCCCCACGGTGAGAGGTTGAATGGTTGTGGGCTCCATTATTTTATGATTGGTGTGGAGCATTATTATTGGTTTCATGGCCTGTTGAATAGTTATTATGTTCAATTAATCTTATCTCAAATTACAAATTACTATCCTATACTTTGGGTAGTACATGATACCCCTGAATTTTCATTTGTGACAGAAACCCCCTTGAACTTCAGATTCTACAAATACTCCCTTCCATTAAGTTCAGTAAAGGAAGAAATCAATTTACCAAAATACCCACTTGAAAGCCTTCTATAAAAATTGGGTTTGCAACAAATACAACACGCAATTAATATCAATTAAACCAATAAGAAATGGAAATTGAAAAAATAGCTAACTTGAAAAAGGGTAATTAGGGAATTTAAAAATATTTAAACAATCACATGAGAATTTTTTCGGTTGAAATCTGAATTTTTAGGAGGTTCTTAAGCTGCATTAATTGGCATTCCTTATTTTAAGGACTTCTAGTAGGGCCTCGTGAGATGTACGGGAAAAACCACTATCCAATATGATGATAGAGGGAATTAAAATTGAAGCAAAAGAGCAATCAAAGTATTGTTTTTGTTAAGAGAAATTGAAGGAGCCTTGTGACATTTCTAATTGGGTTGTGTTGGTTTGAATCCAATCCAAGTATTATTTTTTTTTGTCAGATGAACTTTGTTAACTTTTATTAATTATTAATAAAATTAAAAAAATTATTTATATTTTAAAACAAATTAAATTTTAATATTTGAATTTATATTTAATAATCAGTTGAATTTGAATTTTATTAATGCAATTATTTTTAATCAAATTTATTTGAAATAATTAAAAGTAATTTAAATTTACCCAAATTATAATTAATTAGAATCTTTATAATATTATTAAGTGAATTTGGCTAATGTAATATGTTCTAAAGTTTTGTTACTTAATTTTGAAATTTTATTAATGAATTTGTAAATTACTAATTATAATAAAATTATTTGACATCTACGAATGAAGGACATGGTTTACCAATTGGTTTTAAATTTTATATTTTGTTTCCTTCATTAATAAAAATATTTCTTATTTATCATTGTTAGCATCTGAATTTTGCTCGATCATCTGTTTGAACCCCCAACTCACCCTTGAACACCGATCAAACCATTTTGACCCTGCCGAAACCCACAAAATCCAGAAAAGCCAAGCCTCAACCTCCAAATATTATTGTTTTCTATGTTTGCACCATGTGAAGAAAGACAAATTAGGGATGAGAGGAAGGCTAAATTGATGACCAAGACACAAAAGGTCCAAAGCATGGTCGTTATAGAGGGAAGAGATGAGATCTTTGTCAAGCAAAATTTTCTTTCTATTTGTCAAGCATGTGAATGAAATTTTGAAGAATAATTTTTGGTTAAGAAAAGAAAACATACTTATTTACTTAATTAACTAATTAAATTTCCTATTATCTCTCATTAAATTTCATAATTAAGGTATATTTTCTTATTAAATCCACAGTATTAATTTTAATAATATAAAAATAAATATTTTGAAAAATAATTTGAAAACAAAACTATTTTCTTCCCTGTTAATTCAACCATTTGGGGTAAAATCTGTTAATAAATAATGTCATAATTAAATAATAAAATTTAAAATAAAATAATATATACTACAAAAAATTAATAAGAATAAAGCATGTCATTAATATTGTATATTCATTATACTTAACAAAAATATGTATGAAATGTAAGAAGTATTTTTGTAAATGATGAAAATGGAATAATAATAATAATAATAATAATAATAATAATAATAATGATAATTGTTATTGTAATTTAAAATTTCTGCAGGTGCACATTTAGTACAGTATTTAAGTTTATTTTTAATCACATTGTTACTTTTATTAATTTTCAATTTTTATCCTAACTATGATATATCTAAAATTCAAGTAATTAATATGAAAAAATATTCATACGTGCAACGCACGTGCTTAATTACTAGTCTCAATAAACATATCAAACTGAACTTGGGTTCCCAAAACATCTCAACTGAAGGTCTTCTTCCTTTCAAACTCAACCTCGCATCTTCTCAAAACCGTTTTAGTCATTGTAACTTTGCAAGTTCAGCCACTGCAAGTTCATTGTAAGTTTCAAACATTTTAACCTTTTCTTTCAACATATGAAACCCATCTAATGTTATTCTTGATTGAACAAGTTTGCGTCCAAGTTTTAAACTTTTCAAATGTTTCTGGCTTGGTTGAATAGATTTTTCTGGTTGGGCATATTCAAATCTTCCAAGTTTTAGATTTTATAAAGTGAAGTTTCAACAAGTTGCAAACTCTTCCAAGGTTGCAAGGTTGTAGAGGTTCCAAAGTTTCAATAGTTTAGGTTTTTCTCCAAGGTTGCAAACTCTTCCAAACATCATGTAGGAGATCAAACTGCACTTTCTTTTGTTAACAAATGCATAGATTTTGGAAGAACAAAAATAAAGATAAAAAAGTAAAAACATTAAAAAACAGTGAAAAATTTGATCCATCCTCTTGAGACCCATATGCTACACGATTAATAACCATGTATTGCACGATTATAACAAAATGATGATGATGATGATGATGATGATGATGATGATGATGATGATGATGATGATGATGATGATGATGATGATAATAATAATAATAATAATAATAATAATAATAATAATAAGTCTTGATTTTTTAATTTTTATTAATAAAACCCATACATCACAAGGGTCCCTGCTAGTAAATGAATCAAAACGAATGAATGATCAAAACTGACTAACATGCCAAAGGAAGATAGAAAACACTATAGATTTTGTAGAGAGCGAGCATTGGATAGTGTACATGAGCTTAGGACCATGGGTGTATGACTTATAAGGGAAAAAGGAGGCCTTTAGGTTGGATTACATGACGAGTAAACCTGCTCACGAGCTGAGCTTCGGGCTTGACTTACACTTTGTCGGGCTCGGGCTTCGGGCCAGGCCCCATTTAAAATTTGGCAAAAGCCAAGCTCGAGCCCGACCCATGAACATGTCTAATGACGAATCATGGTGATGCCGACACATTACAATTGTTTGTTGTTCTGCTCCCAGTACTCAGTGACCCCGCCCTCCAGCTTAATCCGGCTAGAGGGTTTGAGAGCCGAGAGGTTGTGAAGTTGTTGACACTGATCTCTATGGCTTTGGAATCGGCGTTGTTGTTTGATGCTGCCACTACTGTCCCTGCCAATACTGTTGCTGCTGCTGTCTATAGGTTAAAGAGCCATGGCTGAAGACAAGAAGGCAGAGAAAGAGAGGAAGCAAAAGAGATTTGATCATGGTGAAGACTGAAGAGACTCCGCAGTTTGCACTACTGAATTAATTAAAGTCAGACTTAGATGATTTGTATTTATTGTTAGAGAATATAAACCTATTCAAGGACCTCACCCAACAACTTAAGCTTTTAGGTTGAATGGTTTTTTGAGATATTATCAGAGTTATTTTGACCAAATAGTCTAGTGTTCGATAATTAAGTTTCAGTACAAGGTATGGGTGGGCCTGTGCTTATTCGCACTTCAAGGCCCAATGGACTTTCATAAGAGAGGGTGAGTTAAAGAATATCAACTTATTCAAAAACTTTACCTAACAGCTTAACCTTAATGTCACTGGTGAGAGATGGGGCATCTTAAGCCATTCTTCTTCTTGCATGGCTTGCATACTGCAATTCATGGCGGGTGGAGAGTGGATAACAAAAGTGAGTAGGAAATCCCGTTTGTAGAGACTCTAATGCAAGCACACTGTAACCTATGTCAGCACGTGAAGTATTAGATCCTCCTCTACTCAACATATATAGAGACGTGGCTTTGTTATCTACCGTCAATCAGAAGTCTCGTTTTTATTGACTAATTAACTCATAATAATGAGTTTCTCATACCCATCACCCGGGCTGGGGCTGGGCCAAGGAAAATATATAAATGATAGGTCTTAAATAGGGAGGCCAACTGGCCAAGGTCCAGTCCAGGCATTTTTTGGGCCACAAAAATTTTAAAGTTGTCACTGAAAAGAACCCAAGAACTATGCTTTTAAGGTTGTGTTTGGTTTGATAGAAAATAAGAAAAACAAAAAGTTGAAAAATGTTATTAAGAAAATTCACAAAATTTGTTAATAATTTTTCCTGAACTTTCTGTTTTTTTTGGCCCTATTCTTTTCTTGGAAAGCTAATGACCTGGTAAGTGCATTTATTCATATTCTTTTGTTTTTCGGGTAAATAAGCCAATGATTATTTTAATCATAAAAAAGCTACTATTAAAAGGGATAATTTTGCCCCATTCAAGTGTTGGCAACTTTCCCTCTGGTGAAAAAATTATTTACTCAATTGGGAGATGAGTATCACTTATCCAAATAAGTGATACCTAGGGAAAATGAATTTTACATGGCCCCACATAGATATGAAAAAAGAACATAAGTATCTTGGTCAATGGGAATCAAAATCATATTCATCCACTTCCCCTCTATCAAAATCCAAAAAACTAAGGGGTCTTTAGTTTCTATCGAACCGAATCTTTTTTTTAAAGCCAATCGACAAAAAAACTTCACGGAATAATGCTTAAAATGCAACCAAGATAACAATAAGAATAGACAACCAAAAAACCAACTAAGAACCTTGCTAGACTAACAAGTGAGAACGAATAACAGATCACAAAATAAGTAATCTATTTGCCTGATCCATAAACAGGACTAAGCTGCTAGGCGGAAAATAAGTAATCTGATACCAGAAGTGAACATCTTGCGAGATCTCTGCAAATGACGCCAAAATTATGAAGCCAAAGTGTATGGTTTTATTTCGTAAAACAAAAACATCTGCTATGAAGCCCCTTTTTGAGTGAATAATTATGAAGCCTCGAGCATTGATAAATCCAATCACTGATTTTGTTTAATATTCAAATTTGTGTGCATGTATCCATTTATTAAAAATACAATATAATTTATATTTTTCTTTTTATAACTTTTAAATATAAGCTTTTTCTGTTTGTGCTTAAATGCTTTTTTGCTGGGTTCGTTATTATTATTATTTTTTTTTTGTAGAATTTTGCTGGGTTCCAGTCTGTTTGTAAATACGTGTAAGGATGTATAAAGGGTTAACTGGGGTCGGGCCCAACCGGGTCAAAACTATAGTCCAACCCATTTTAAAGTGCACTTCTGGCATGGTGTCAAACTTATTAGGTGCTATGGTCATGGTCGATCATATTCATGGCATGGTGATCATTGGCCTAAAGTATTGGGTTCAGCCTCAGGTTACAAATTTCTGGGCCTGGACCCGGCTTAGGTACAAAAGTTAGGCCCAGTCCAGTAAATATACAGGCCAGGCTTCTGGGGCCGAGCTGGAAATGATTGCCTCCACTCATGAGTCATGACCCAAAAAGTTCTTGAGTCCAAGTTTGATAACATTGTTATCAACCCCATGAATTGCATTCTTTTCTCAAGACAAGACTCATTTAGTGAGAATTGCTACAGAATATTATATATACTCTATCATATGTTTAATATAGTATTGATTTCACAAAGAACATAAAAGAACTCAATGTTTTAAGCCTGTATATTAAACTTTTTTTTTTTTCAATTTGACATTTTTCCCATGACATTGATTTTAATATGACCATCTTGTTTTCTAGCAGATTATGTCTTCTGCACTATAAACACCATACCTTCCCAAGTTGGTAAAAGCCATTGAAGCTCCCATTTAGATTAATTTGAAAAACCCCCAAATATTCTTGAACATAATTTTAAACCCTAGGCTATGTTTGGTTTGAAGGAAAGGTTAGAGAAAAGAAGGGAAAGATAGGGAAATCAATACAAGGTTTGTAAAGATTTCTCTACCTTTCCCTTCCTTTCCTTACATTTTCCTTCAAACCAGACATAGCCTTACGATCATCATGAAGAATTAATTTAGAAAGAAAGCGAACAAAAAGATTCATATAATGAAAACAAGAGAAGAGGATGAGGGAATTCACCCCTTATAATCCAATAATTCTCTTTTAGCCCTAAATCCTTGATTGTCAAGCCCTATTATTATTTCCATGGGAGCATTAAGTGGCCAAGTCCAAACATGGATGACGCATGAAGAAACCAGTAGCAAGGAGAATGAATTTGGTCCTCACAGCTTTTTGCAGCCGTACATTAAGAATATTTCCATACTTGTATTTTTTTCTGATCCTAATGAAAGAACTGCAAGAGACTGTGAGGACGGTCCTCTGAGGACCAAATCCCATTGGGCTTTCCTCCAAAATAATTAATTTAATATCACATGTGCCAATGCCTCAAATACCAGATATTAAACTGATGACAACAGAATTTTAACCTATATATAAATTAATCAACCAGAAATATTTTGAAAGAATTAAATCTTTGTGCTTGTTCTATTATATAAAATAAGATTATTTTAGATTTGGGAATCTCAAAATCCAAATAAAACACCAAAATTATGCGCTTCAATGACAAGAAGCAACTGTCCCCATATTCGGTTAGACTCATTAATAGGGTAATGACACGATAAGTGACACCTCACCATCACCAGAGATAGAGATGGGGAGATTTAGCATCTTGTCCTCATCTATTAGCTAGTTCATAGCCGGTTATTTATTGATATCATCTGCCTGCCATTTATTGATATAATCCAGGATGGATGGACGGATGACTGAATACATCAAAGAAAAGAATGACGTGGTCAAGGGATTTATCCATGTCATCCCAACAATGAATATAATTATATGCTTTCATTTTGAAAATCGTAGGAAATAGTACTTTTCCCTTTTTTTTTTCTCTCTCTCTCTAATTCATCTACCCTTTTTATATGGGTGCTAGCAAGCTTATATGGGTTCTTGGCACAATCTTCGTAAATCATTATACTATACTTTCATTGCAACCAAGAAAAATTCTGTTTGGTAATGATAGAAAAACTGATCTACCTCTATTTTCCATATATCACCCGCATCTGAGGCCCATTGACCATAAACATACCATGAAGAACCTGCACTTTCACAGGTTTGATCCTATAAGGAGTGTCAATTGATCATCTTGGTAATTGGGCCATTGGTACAAATCCTTCTCTTTCAAGAATTGGGATTTTGCTCCTCAGAAAATTTGTCTTCACACCGACCTCACAACACTCCTAGTTGTATATTCAGAACATTTCCGCACTTATATGTTTTAAGGGAAAATTCCAGATTAATACTTTGTATTTTGGGTCTAATGCCATTTTGGTCTCAGGACTTTAAAACACAATAATTTGGTATCCGAATTTTCAAAACAAACCAATCTGATACTTACCATTAACCAGCCATTAAGTGCCATTTGAAAAGACAAAAATACCCTTTAAGTGTCATCTAATTCTCTTTATCAACCATTCAAACGTTGACAACAAATGAACAGTCCCAAATCCTTGCCTCTTCTATTTAAAGAAGTTAGGGTCACTAGAATGTCCACTGAGACATAACCCCAATTTTCTTGAATAGAAGAGGTAAGAATTTGAGACTACTCATTTTTTATCAACATGTGGATGGTTGATAAAAAAAATTAGATGATGCTCAAAGGACAGAATTTTTTCATAGAAGATGTTCTCAATGCATGAATAGGAGCGTTGTAAGGTCGGTGTGAAAAGCTAACAAATTCCGATTCCCATTTCAAACATCAGCATATTCTCTCTCTCTATATTCATGATTTGAAACATTAAGGCAAGGCATCAATTATTTGAAAAAAATGTGGCTATCTATATTCGACAAATTGTGCGGTCTAAGTTCTCACTGCTTGACAAATTCGTGGACCCATGCCACCGTTAGACTCATTGAGTCACAGGAACCCAGGGACAAAGCCTATGAATAGCATAGGCCATCAACTGTTGGCGACGTGTCACTATAACATGTTGGTTCATACAACCATGTCAATTGTCATTATTATTGTTGCATGGAATTCGTATGGACTATCACGTCATACAGAGAGTGGACGACACAATCTATCTATTGGTACCCTTTTCCTTTTATTTTTTTTTGTCTAAATTGAGATTTTGAGATCTCAAATATATAGATAGTAAATCCTAGTGTGAATTCCCTGGTTTTATAAATTCAAACTCAATGAACCATCAACACGATGAATTTGATCTTGCAAAAGAAATGAAACATTTCCCCGCTTTCATGAGGTCAACATGTATTTGGAGGGCAAGGGGTACTCTGTTTTGGTGCTTAGATCTAGTCAATCCAATTCGAGCTTAGCACGTGAAAAATTTGATTCGGTTTAGTTTAATTTTTTATATGTCAAATAAAAAATAATTTTGTATATGTATATATATATATATTTTTTTTTATTTTTATAAAATGTTTGGCTCATAGTTGAACTCGAAATTACGAGCTTTTGATTCAAGCCGAATTCAAGTTCAAGTCTCCAGTTCGAATCGAGCTCGATCTCAAATAGCTAGATATTTGATTTAGCATGGTTCGAATCTATCCTTATCTACAGCTATATATAATGATTAAGAAGGGGATTTTTTTATTAGGGACATTCATTTTTTGGATTTTGAGAAGAAGGAAAGTTGGTCAATGGAATTTTGATTTTTATTAATGGTGATATCCATTTTATCTATTTAGATTTATGTGGGGTTTCTGGAAAATTCATTTTTTCGGAGTATTACTTGTCTGGATAAGTGATACCCATCTCACAGATGGATAAATAACTTTTTCAATTGGGAAAAAGTTGTCAATACTTGGATAGAACAAAATTACCACTTTAATAATGGTTTTTTTACAGCTAAACGGTCATTACCTTATTTACATAGAAAATAAAAGAACATAGATAAATACAATCACCTGAATAAATAACTTTCCAAAAAACAAACGAAACCTTAATGTCTTGTTATCTGAAAATGCATATCCATAGTAGAATTTAATAACTAGATCGTCATCAACCATTCGTGTAAAGGTTTTTTAGTTTAGTTTATTTTATTTATTTTCATTCAAGTTTATTCTTCATTGGGTCTGACCGCCCATAAACCACTATGATAATTGGATATTGGATTCACTAATTTTATTGGTTGGACAAATGACTTACATAGGTGGGATCCTTGAAGCTCAGCACTATTTTCAATGAATGTCTGCTTTTCTGGACGTATTTCTTGGACCATCTTTTGTGGCCTATAGTTGGGTTTTTAGTTACAAACCCATTATTTCAAGTCTAAGCTTATGTTGGTCATTATAAGTAATGGGCGGATTCTAATTAATCAGCTTTGACCTTCTCTATTCATTGATCAAAATGTGCAATCCTTGTTTCCAGATGGTTCCCCAAATGAAACTACCTCAGGTTAAGATTCTAGGGTACGGATTTGCTAATTGAGTCATTTAGAGAACCAAGAATCTCCCATGTGGCAATATCAATATGGTTTGAATGAACAGAGCCCAATTATTCTAGATCACACACGTTCATTGGAAATTTTTTTACATTACAACAAGCCATCACAATGTCTCCAAAGCAAGTTGTTGATGGTGATGTTATATTTTTTCAAATTGGGCTCAAGCTCTAACCAAGTCCAATGTAATTGATATTTTTTCAAATTGGGCAATCCGATTTTGCAGCCCTACCAAGTATGATGATGACCACGATAAGGATAAATACTTCGGAAAAATACGGACAGGTCTAATGCAGATTTTTGAATTCCATTGCAGATTTATAAACATTCAAAATATCAAAAATCTTCATTTTATACATCAATGCCCACCCATGAATTGAAATTAATTTCGAACTGACACCTACCCCATCTGTACTTTAGGCCTAAAAATTCAGACCCTGGGCTGAACCGTCATTCTCCCTAAATACTTTCACATTCCTGGTAGGGTTGATTATTTGTAGCCCAAATCTTTTGGCTGAACCAGCTCAGATAGGTAAAAAATTTCCAAGCCAGACATGGGCCCAAATCTTTTGGCTTGGCCTCCTCAGTCCAGCTATGATGTCAAAGTGAATTGATATCTGAACAACTGATAATAAATCAACCCATATGAATCCGATAATGTTCATCAAAATTCAAGAGGAATTATGATTGGTTAAAGTTCTTTCGGTACTCTTCTGGCATCATAGTGATTGCTTAAATATCATTATAATCCAGCCCTTATCCCAATTATATGGGGTAGCTAGATGAATCTTGTTTCATCATTATTTTCTGTTTAAAGTCATGTATATTGTTAATTAATTATGGACACTTAAATCATTTCTAACTACTTCAATTCATGTCCTTTTTGCTTTATCCCTAGCCCTTTTAGGCCTTTTAAAATTCAAATTTTAAACAGATCACTTCTTCTTATGGGTGTTATTGGTGGTTTTTTATGCACAAGAACAAACCATATTGGTCTACTTTCTTCCATTTTATCACTTGGAGCTACTCTTAGGTTCTTTCAAATGATTTAATTTCTAATCCTATCCTTTCTAGTTTTTCCACTACTCCATCTTAGTATATATATGCATTTGTGCCACACTTTGGTCTTTGGACATGTTTCTCGACTTTCTAACTTTTTTCTCCATACAATATGGCTGGCCTTACAACTATTTTATAAAATTTTTCTTTCAACCTAAGTAGTATTCATCTATAACATAAGATCCCAAATGCATCCCACCATTCTATAGGTGATCTCCTCAATCTCTCCCTCATTGTGAATTATCAAACCAAGATACCAAAAAAATGTCACATTGTGTGATCTCTTGATCTTAAATACCAAGTGCATCTTCATTTACACCCCTATTATTTTGCTTAGATATATTTGTGACTTATACTATATTTTGTTGTTGATCATTGTTCGGACTTGGGTGACTTTCAATCACAATATTCTATTAGAGACCTTGAAATTTGGTCTATAGGGAGGACCCTCTAGCGATCAAGTCAACATGGAGCTGGAGTGTGACTGAGGTGAAGAGCTTAGTCAATAAGCAAGATATGCTGAGGTGAGTGAAAGGCAGTGAGAGTTGTTTTGCAAACTGAACCGGTATCACCAGTTTTTGTATCAGTCTGATCCGAAACCGAACCAAAACAAGCGGTTAACCAGTCTTTGGTTTTTGTTTTTTATTTTATTTTTTCATTTTTATTAAAAAAATATGTTTTCTATCTAAAATGAGAAAAATAACAAAGGAAAAAACCTTATCCAAGCCAAACATATAGGTATCATTCGACATTCAGACATGAAACACTCATATTTTAAACAAATTTATATCAATTATTTTAATTAAAAAAATCATTTACCTGCAAGTCTACCACTGTTGAAGTAAGGGAGAAGAAAACCAGAGCCCAAAGATTCAGATTAGGAGAATGAGAAGAATGGGGGGAGGAAAAGAACTAGACGACGACGACGGCATTGGGGGAGAAATAGAACCGGCGATGGGCGATGGCGACGACGACTAGAGGAGAAATGGTTCGGTCCTGTCTGAGGAGAAGAAAGAAGACTAGAAGAGGCCAGAGGCAATGGAAAAGGGGGAGAAATAGATAACTGGCGGATTGGAAGATGGCGATGGCGAAGGCGATGGAGGAGACGAAAGAAGAGGTGACGATGATGGCAACGGGAGAGGAGTAGCGACTTACTTGCTACTAGGGTTTCTGGCGAGTGGCTTTTGTTGTTCAAACAAGAAGAAAGAATTCAAGATGGGTTTTGTTTTGGGGTTCAAATGAATGAAAAACATTCATTTATTTGGGCTTGGGCCAAGAGAGAGGGGCTCTAGGGCTGGGCTGGGCCGTTAGGGTGGGGAAACATATTAAAATAAAATAAAAATATATAATATATAAAAATTGGTCAGTTCGGTTAATCGTCAGCTTTTTGAAAGGTTAACCAAAAACCGAACCGATCCTTCAATTTTTTAAAAAATAAACCAAAACTGAACCAACTGGTTTGGTTAACCAGATTTTTTGGATCGGTTTCTTCGATTCAGACTAGTTTTTCGGTTTCTTATGGACACCCCTAATAGAGAGTAGGGGCGGAGTTAGGAATTTCTTATCAGGGGGGCAAAACTTATGGATGTGCCATAGGGGGAGGGCAACCATTGGGTGAGAAGTGAAGGAAGGGAAGAAACTTACATAGAAAAATGTCTTTAGTGTGTGGATTTCTGGACCATAGGGGGGACCATGGCTCCCCTAGGTCCCCCTAGCTCCGCCCCTGATAGAGAGACCATACGTTAGGAAGAGTGTGCTACTTATAGAGGAGGCACCTAGGAATGGCAATGAGGTGGGGTGGGGGTGGGGATGGGGAGCCTCGCCCCATCCTCGTCCCTGCGAAAATCCCCATCCCCGTCCCTGTCCTTGCTAACGGGGACAAGGTTATCCCCATCCCCGTCTCCACGGGGATCCCCATTCCCCCTGATTTTTTATAATATTAACCATTTTGTTTTTGTTTTTTTTTTTTTTTATTTTATTCAAAAAAATAAAAATCAAATAATTAAAATTTAGAATCCTATCAGAAAAGATTCAAACATATTCAACCATATTTTTAAAAATATTAATATATAGATGTATGTGTATATATATACATATATAATGTATGCATACATATATACATATATATTTGTGGGGATCCCACTGGGCGGGGATCAGGATCCTCGCAGGGCGGGGAGTGCTCTCCCTGTCCCTGCTAATGGGGATGAAAATTTCCCCATCCCCGTCCCTGTAGAGGGAAAATCATCCCCATCCCCACCCCATTCGGGACGGATCCCCACGGAAATCGAGAAGATGGGGAAAATTGCCATCCCTAAAGGAATCTTAGTCATGGGGGTGCTGGCCACTTTGGTTGGCTTGAGATCCTTGCCCAACATGAGCACCATTATTTTCTACATTACTCGGTCATTGTGTGGTTTCTGGCTTGCCATTATTGATGTGTAGCCACTTCTGGGAGGCTCATCATGGTTGGTAGCTTGGAAAAATCTCCTCTTCTAAGAGGCTCATCATGTCTACAAAGTTTTCTCCCTAACTAATGCCTTTTCAAACTTATACTATAAAAATGATAGAAAACAATAACATGAAGTGCTTGCGTAATAAAGATAGCAATGCATAGAATGAGTATCAACAATTTAATTAGCCTTTGTGTGTTCTTCAGCCTATTATTGACAAGTAGTTGTTAATGGGAGGCTTGTTGTGGTCAGCAGCTCAGCAAAATCTACATTTTTCCCTTTGACGTGGACTACGTGGCACATTGTCACTTGTTGTTGCTGTGTGGCTATATAATGTTATACCCATACTACTTTAAAAAGTACGAATGGCCTCAAGAATATTTCTAGAATTTTTTAAGGACAATATTTACCCCTCTATATTTAACTTTAATGATAAAAATTGAGGGCAAATAGGGTAATTGGTTCTTGATATAAATGAGTTGAAAAGAGGTAATTTAAATATATTCAATGCATTCAATCCTCTCTCATTAAATCCAATATTTAAGTTATTAACTTGCATTCATGTTCATTGAATCATATATTTAAGTCATTTTTATTTCTTCTTATCATTAAGTTCTATTAATTAAATCCATATTTAATAAATTAATAATTCCAACAACATAAAAGCTTATACCTTTAAAATCTACCTAGCAAAAATAGTGTTTTCATCTAAGTGGTAGTAAGAAATTAAATCATTTTGAGTCAAATGAGTTAATCCATGCTGCCATGGCTAAATAATAAAATTAAAAAATAGATAAAATGAAAAAAATAGAAATTAAAAAAATTGGGAATATTTTTAACATACATATTAAACAACAATAAGTATGTTAAATAAGAAATGTTTTTATTAATGATGAAAATGGAATGTAAAATTTAAAACCAATTGGAAATAAAAATATTTTCCTATTCTCTNTTTTAATAGTATAAAAATAAATATTTTGAAAAGTAATTTGAAAACAAAACCATTTTCTTCCCTCCCGGTGGTGGGCAAGCAATTTGACCATTTGGGGTCAAATGGATTAATAAATAATGTCATAATTAAATAATAAAAAATTAAAATAAATAACTATGAAATGTAAGAAGTACTTTTATTAATGATGAAAATGGAAAGCCAATTTCAAAATCTACCTAGAAATTAAATGATGTTATAATCAAATAATAAATTTTTAATAATGGAAAATACAAAGAATCACAAAAATAAAAAAAATATAAGAGAAAATTTTGGGTACATATCTAATGTTATATATTTATAAAAAATAAAATTTTAGGTACATCTCTAATATTGTACATTCATTATATTGAATAAAAATAAGTTTTATACATAAGAAATAATTTTATTTATGATGAAAATGTAATGCAAAATTTAATGTCAACCTAGAAATCAAACAATTTTTATTTTTAGATGGTGGGTTAGTGGTTTGAGTAAAATGATACCATAGACAAATAAAAATTGTGTGATAAGCAAAAAAATATATTTTATATAATGTAAATGAAATATATAATTTAAAGGTAAAATTATAGTCAAAGTCGGTTGTACATTTAAAATTAGGTTGCAGGTTGGTCCAGAAACCAACCAAACTCTGAAAAATTGTCTCTACATTTCAAATTATATAAATCCCCATGATGTATCAAAAGCTTATGTGGTTGTTGCCAACATGGCGCTCTTATTCCATGTTGGACACAATAGAAAACCTATATCGAAAATAGGTTTTCAGTTTCTCTCCCACTCCCTCTGTCTCTCCCACTCTCTTTGCTTCAATCTGTAGCCAAATCAAAATCTCTCTCTCTCTCTATTGTTCTCCCTCAATCTTTCTCATTCTTCTCCCTCACTCTCCCTCTCGGTCAAAATTTCCTTCTCCCTCAATCTCTATCGTTCTCCAATTGGTGTAAATTTCATAGCCAAGAGTTTCTTGTGAATTTTATCAAATTGATGTAATAATTTTTGAAATAAACCATGTTGGCCTCATATTCTTTTGTACGACCTGATTAATACCATATAAGTGTGTAAGAAAATAAGAAAATAAAAAAACGAGAGAGGAAGAGGGAGAGAAACTAAGGGAGAATGATAGAAATTAAGGGAGGAGAAATCAACCAAGAAATAGAATGAGAGAGATTGAGGGAGAACGATAGGTAGAGAGAGAGAATGAGAGAAATTGATATAGAGAATGTAAATACAAAAACCAAAAACCATTTTTATTTATTTTCAAATCACATAGTCGTTAAGCAGATAAAGATGACTATGAGTGAAAGAGTGTGAGGGAGATTGAGAGAGAGAGAGAGAGAGAGAGAGAGAGAGAGAGACAAACTAAAAACCTTTTTTTATTTTCCAATCACCCAACATTAAAGGGCAATTTCAGTATAAGCTTTTTATTATGTCCAATATGGATTAAGAGTCCCATGTTGGCAATAGCCACATAACCCTCCGATGACATGGCGAGGGTTTTTATAACTTGAAATGTAGAGCCATTTGTTAGAGTTTTGTTGGTTTATGGACCAACTTGTAACCAAATTTTAAATGTAGAGTCGGCTCCAACTATACTTTTCCCTAATTTAAAACGAATCCAAAAGCAATGCTATTTCTTATCTAGATGGTGGGTCAACGATCCAACTTTTCAGAAAAATATATGATATCATAATTGAATAATAAATATTTAAGTTTATTTTTAATCAATTGTTTTTTTTTAATTTTCAATTTCTATCTTAACTATGATATATCTAAAATTCAAGTAATTAATATGAAGAAAAATTTCTCACGTGCAACGCATGTGCTTAATTACTAGTATTATAATATGACATATAATACATATTGTGAGAACCTTAAAATTGGAGATAGAGAGGTGATGTTCTAGTCGTCACCTAAGAGTTTAGAGAAGGGAGCTTAGGGAAAACCAGAATTTGACCAAAAGTATTATTTGATGACTTACCCAATGTTAACCATAGATTTTGGATTTGGGAGCCAAAGTACATGGTGGGAAGGTGTTAGCACCCCACATGTGACGACCTGTTTAGCCAACATCTACTTGGCTAGGTTTTCAATTTAGATTTCAATTAACTTGGGGCTGTGAACTACACAAATTATAGTAAGCCAATAAATAAAAGATAAAATTAACAAAAAGCACTAATATAACATACACGGAATAAACAAAGTAAGCAAATTAACCCTAAAGAGAACTTCTACAGAAAAAGAAGTAATGAAGAGTAATTAAATAAGTTTAAATTAAGCTAATTACTAAGAATTAAAATCATTCTAAATTGGCATGGTAAAACAATTTCTAATTAAGATAAGAATGCTATGTAGGATATGAATTAGAGATTTCGGATTTAAAACTAAGAAAAGCAAGAAAACTAACAAGAAGGATGCTCCAAATGCTCCTACCTATGATGGGTGTTCTAAATGAATGAATCCTTACACAATGAAACTAAAGGAAATGATAATTTGATTTCCTAAATGCAAAGATAATTCTTAGGATTGTCAACAAAATCAAAATATATAGAGAATTAAAAAAGAGAAAAAGAACAAATATGAGAAAAAGAATGCAAAGCTATGAATGAACCCTATTGCAATGAGTTTTCTAAGAATCAAGACAAAACATAGAGAGTAAAAAGAAATCAAGGGGACGAATGGAGTGCTAATTTATGAAAATTTTGAAGGAAATTTATAAAAAATAGAACAAAGAAAAAAGTGTTTGCAAAAAAAAGAGAAAATGGAAAACTGGTTATGAGAAATTTCATGTTCAAATATTCTAACTAATGCAAATGACATGCATCTCCTAAAATGTGATATAAATGCTAAGAACTATGCAAATAAGTGAAGGCATAATAAAAATAGGAGTTTAATAGCTAAAAAAGAAGAAAAAGGATGGAAATTAAAATTAATTGAATGGAGCTAGAATGCAACCTAGTTTAGTAAATGCAAAACATAACATATAATGATGATATTATGATTTCTTAGACTAATGTACAATCTAAAATTAATGTTAAATGGTAAGCTAATCAAATAAGATAAAAATTTAGGAGCTTCACAACAATCACCCATAGAATAAAACCACAAAGTCTTTGAAATAACAACCAAGAAATTAAAATCCAATAGAAACAAAAATAACAAAATCCAAGCAAAGACATAAAAAAGCACCACTAGAACACAAATGATTTACATGGTTCAGCCTTACCGCCCAAGGTTCAAAATTTCACAATGTATTGGCTCGTATTGGCCGATACGTATCATGTCTTTAAGGGTTCGACACCGGAAACACTATAAAAATCCTTTGTATCGTATCTTTTCATCATGCCGACCTCATATCATGACTATATCGAGGCGTGTCGAAGGTGTATTGAGGTGCATTGGTCGATGCAATATGACTTTTCTGTAGGCAAAAAACAAATTATAAACCTTTGAGAAAAAAGGCTATTAACTCTTTCTAAAAGCCTTATTTCTCTCCCAAGGTCACCAAATCATTCCTACACATTCTTTGGATTTTAGATGTTTAAAAAAACCCAAAGCAACCTCCAAAACTCAAGATTTTTGAAAATTTTTAACTTTTTTCAAAAAGTTACAAAAAATAGGTATTTTTTAAATTCATTTGATAATATGTTGCAATATTTTGTATTTTTTTAATGCTTGGAAATGATTTTATATAAATTAATATACTCTCCTTGTGTTGATAATCCTATATTTTTTTTGTGCTTTAAATATATCTATGTAATTTTTTAAAGAAAATTCAGAAAAATATAAAATAACAAAAAAAAGAAAATTATATATTTTAGGTATAATCCACCCATAAAGAATAATTGTGTCATAGATCTATGGAAATCTATGGGTGATCTACCATCTTCATAGATCTATTGAAATTTCTTGTAAAATATTTTTTTTTATTTTTTGTAATTTTCATCAGAATAAAAAATATTTATTATTTATTTTTTTGTAAAAAAAATATATATTAAATCTTTTTTTAATTTTAGAATATAAATATCTATCTTTTCTAATTTTTTAATTTATAGATCTATTGAATTTTTTTTGTAAAATATTTATTTTCATTTCTTTAATTTTTAGAATACAAAATATTTATTTTTTCTAATTTTTGGTGTGATCTAACCATAATATTTACCATGTTGTAAATCTATGGATGATCTATCACATACATAGAGTTATTTTTTATTATGCTTTTTTTAATTTTTGGAATAAAAATAAAATAATTATTTAAATAGGAAATAAATAATTATATAAAAAATTACAAAAAATGTTTCCTTAAATAATTATAAGGCTTATATTTTATAGTTGTAAGCTTATTGGAGAATACCCTTATGTTCTTGTATGTTGATTATGATATATTTTTTCATAAAAATCACTAAAGGATGTGATTTTCATGCATTTATAGCTCATTTAGGTGTTATATATAATGTTATTAATGTTTTTTCTCGTCTGTATCCATGCGTATCCAAGGCGTATTGTAATTCCTTGCTTAAGTTTGTCTTTCCAATACACTTAACATTTTTGATACTTTGAACCTTGTTTCCACCTACGTCCACAAGAGAGACAAATGTGGTGTTTGGTTCCGTGGTCATCTCGTGGATGGCCTGTTTCGGTCCATGCCACGGGATGGTCACGGTGTTCGGTTGGTTGTGGACGGGGATGGTCCACAATATATCATGAGTTATCCCCATCCACAACCCAAAGTCTTGGCCACACATATATCTCATGGATGTGGTTGGTCCATAACATTTTTACACTCTATTTTGATACAATACATCTCTTTTATATACTTTTCTTTCTTTTTAAATTTTGAAATAATAATTTTTAATATTTTATCAATAAAATAATATTTTTTAATGTTAATTCTAGCACAAGTCTGATAGTTCTCCTTCTCCACTATTTTTTATTTTTTTAAATATTAATTTTTAATGTTTTTATCAATAAAATAATATATTTAAACATTTAAAATAATATATTTTTTAATTATTTTACCATCTTTTTTATTAAAATTAATGTTTATTGGTTAACATTAATTTATCAATGTCTTTTTTAATTTATTTATCATATAAAATACAAAAATTAAACATTTATGATCGATTGTATAGATCATTTATAAAATGTATGAGATACATGGAATCAAAAAGTGTGGTGCACACCTATATAATACCACTGTGGGTGTGGATTGGTCTCATCCACACAATCTATCCAAAGTTTAGAATAGTTGTGGACTGTGGTGTGGTGTGGACCGGTCCACACCCACTAATTTCTCATCCACACTATAGAACACCCTCAAAATATATATTTCACTATGAAAGAAAATGAAAAATAGTAGAGGTACATTGTGGCTTGCAACCTAAACAAACCCTTAACCTTAATACACCCATTGTCCATTTTCTCTTAACCTCTCTTTTTTTCCCTTTCTAACAAGAAAAAAAAAGTGAACTTCTTTCTCACTTTTGTAAACCCTAAATACAAAAGAAACCTTTTATATGTAAAATCCTCATTTACTTAAAGAATGACCACCTAACAATCTCCATCTTGGCTTATTTTTCAATAACCTTAGAAATCTACCATTTGTGCCTCCACTTGTTCACAAATACCACAAACCTCTATTAGCCTTATAAAACACCACAATCTACACATTTCTTGAATCACCCAATCCTGGTTCTACTTGATTCAAACAAAATGGCAAATGCACCTGTGTAGCTGCACTCGAGTTAACAGTCATAGTTAACTTTAGAGGGACCTTGATTCTTCCTCTCTCCTAGTAGGAACATTCCTCTTACCATCATTTGTACCTTGGAATTTGTACGTAGCACTGGTCTTTGCCCCAATTACAAAAGAGACTCTTTATGTGGCCACACTACCTTGCAATTTTCTCCCTTTATCAGGACCATACCATCACATGTGGATTTCATGACTCTACTTGCAACAAAGACCTTGGAATCCAACCGACTAAGTGATATTAGATTCTTATACATTTTTGGGGCATATGCCACACCACAAACCTCCACCTTGACATCACTCATTTGGAGAAAAATTGTACATATCTACAAAGACTGGGAGAACATCTTCATCTCATCCAATGCGACCGTTACACTTTCAGATCAATCCCTAATCTTTTTTCGTATAGGACAATCTCTCTTCATATAACCAAACTCCTTGCATCTATAACATTGAACCTTGCCCTTTTCTTGGGCCTTAGATCTAGATCTATCACTTTCAAATCCTTTATTAAACGACCTTCCTTTTTGATCCATTCCTTGCATAACCAATGCAAAATGTTACCTACTCTTAGGCTTCCTCTTAATCTCATTGGATAGAAGAGGCACGATGACTTCTTTCAACTTCATTTGTCTTTCCCATATAACACCGTTGTCACCAAGTTTTTATACAAATTAAGAAGATGGTTAAGAAATACAAGGGCTTTGTCTTCTTCCTCCACCTTGACATCAACTTTCCCTAGTTGATCCAAGATATTGTTAATCACATTTAGCTGTTCCAAGAGATCCCCATCCTCTTCCATCTCCAGCTTGTACAACTGCCCCTTTAGATATAACTTTGTGGTTAAGCATTTCCCCAAATAAAGTTTTTTTTTTTAAATTCTCCCACAACTTTGGTGCAAAATCTTCCTCTATAACGTTAAACAAAAAATTATCGTCCAGGAGCAATCGAATTGTATTAACATACCTTGACTCGATATCCTCCCAATCAACATCCCTTATAACTTTTGGCTTCTCACCATTTCCCATTAGCGTTCTATCCAAACCTTGTCAAATCAGGATGTCCTTGTACTTAAAGGACATAGGTGCTTTAGAACTAGAAGGATGATCCTCAAATTGAATGGTAAATCATTGGTGCTTTTGAACCAAAAGAAACTTGAGGGAGGTGTGAATGACTTGAATTCCTTCATGATCAACCCTATTTGACTACTTTAGTTTGAATGTTAATTGTGTGCAATTGGATGATCATTACTATCAATACTTTTGATGACCATTGCACCTCTCTAGGAAAATAGCCATAACTTTGTATAAACAACTGTAAATATTGCTCTCTAATTATTGTTTTGGAAGTAGACTCAAAAGAGTTTTCTAGAAAGATGTAATACATCGTGATCTTCCAATTAGGTCCTAAGATGAGAAGATTTCATATGAAGGTCTATGATTAATTTAACCAATCAGCCTTGAATTAGATAGGAAATTAAGCTTATATTTGGGCACAAAGGATATGAAAAGACTTAAAATTTCATTTTTCCACGCATTTTAATGGTCTGATTTGGTTAAATCAATTTTAGCTGAAAAGTGACCAGAATAACCTTGGAAAGGTGTAGTTGTAAGATTGTAGAAGTTGAAGAACACCTACAAATAACAAAGAAAGGTGTACAAAAAATGGGATGTCTACACATATTATATAATATTTTCTATTACAGAAAGTATCAAATAAATTTTATGTATACATTACATGTCGTGTATTATATATATCTATATCTATTTTTATACATACATACATACACACACACACACACACATATATATATATATATATATAGATCGTGGGTTGGTTCAGCTCGGTTACCCTGTGAACGTCGGTTCTAGCCTTGGTGGTTCTAGGGTCGATTCCAGGGTCTACCCATGGAACCTATTCTTTCTTTACTCCCCCCTTCAAAATAAGAAAAGATATATTAACTTTATTGATTAAATTGAGTAACTTAATATGCAAGATTATCATTATATGGTTCAAAACCTATAATTTAAATTTAATTTTTGTAAACTTTACTTAATGTAAACATTCACATATTAAAATGAAAACAAATGATCAGATAAATTAAGTAACACAATGGTTAAGTGAAACTATGGCCTTTGTAACCATGAGGGCTTGGGTTCAAATCTTGACATCCCCAAAAGTATTTTGGGGTTTATTTCAAGGCACGTTCGGTGCAAATAAACACTCCCATGTAGTGTTCGGTTGGACTTTTTAATAGGCAATCTTAAAGTGTTCGCCTAATGACTTAATGTTGTAGATTTATGGGAATCTCAATAATGAAATTCTTTGTACAGTTTGCCCAAAATGCCTTCCATGACATTAGTAATTAACAATTTAGTTTATAACTTTTAAAAAATTAATTAAAAGTATTAAATAATAAATATTTAAGAAATTAAAAGTATTAATTGATTAATTAATTAATTATCTATTATTTTAGTAATTAAAGATATAATTATGAAATCATTATTTAATTATTTTATTAATTATAATTATGTCATGATGCAAATGCATAATATTTCAATGTTAATAAATATAAAATAATAACCAAATATATTCATCCAATGGTAAAATGGTCAAATTTCCATTTCTTAGAAATCAACATTTAGGTTTCAAAATAACACTCTTCGTGTTCTATAAAAAGGACTTAATGCATGCATGGAAGACACTCCTAACATCGATCCCTCATCATAGATCCTACTGTGGGCCCTAGTTCTGAACAAATTGAATCGAATCATGTTGCTTTTGGGACTTGATTAGGAGGGGTGATTTGAGCCCCAGACCCCAGCGAGTTTTGGGTATAAAAATCCTAAAAAAGGGGATGTCATATTTTGGGACTCGTTATGTGTTCATGAAAATGACTCTATGAAATCAGATAATAGGGAGGAGGATCGACTCAAGGTAGTTGATATCAATATTGGAACATCCGAACAGGTTAACGGGGAGAAGACAACTTCAGTTGATTCAAATATTGAAGTGGATGATGAACTTAACTCAGGAGGAAGAAAGATTACATATTAATGAGTTGAGACGATTTAGTGACATAATTCAAAAATGCCTATATATTAAGCGACATACTACTAATAATCAACAAAGTGAAGAAGCCCAACATGTTTCAGCAAAGAAGAAGATCCAAGATAATGACATGGACACTCAAGACAGAGACTCGAAAAATAGTGAGAGACCAAACAATAATGAAGGAGAGGACACCACCATAGATCAAGGTTTTATAATGTTACAGAAGGGTCGCAAGTACAAAGAGGACCTGGGATCAAATAAGTGTTTGGATGATATAATGATTTTTTTATCCATAAAAGTCAAAATTAGAATGGATAAATTTGTCCCATTATATTTTGTAAATATTCATCTTACGTAGAAAAATTATTTATTCACCTGATAAATCAAAACTCATAAGTCATTTTTAGCTCATAGAAAAAGTACTTTTTTTTTTTTTTACTTGGCCTAACTTGCTTAAGCTAACTTATCAAAGCTGTTTTATTTATTACCTAAAAGATTCACGTCCCAAGTTTGGTTGATGTTCAATTTTTACATACCCAGAATGCCCTTACTAATTATTTAGCTTTCAATTCTATCGTTATTTCTCCTACTACGTACATACGCATTTGTGTCACAGCCATACTCAACTAGCTAGTATGGATGAAAAGCCAAACTCAACTGTTTTCCTTAGCAAATCAATGATCCCTAAATTTTACAAAATATTAGTGAAGGGTGGAATAAACAACTTGACCCCTAATTATAAGGGGCGTGAATAAGTTAATAGGTAAAACCCAAAGGAGCATTTGAAGAAATCCAAAGAGAGGCATAACTAACAACTCATTTGGATAAGTTTTTGCTTTAAGTTCTGGGCTGTTGGAAGCAAAAATGAGCTAAAAAAATGTGTTGAGTGTTTTATAAGAATTGCTTTGTGCTTTTAGACTTTGAAAACATAAATCCTGGACCTTATCCAAATGCAATCTAATTTATCTTAATAATAATTTCTATCTTTTTTTCTCCCTTTACCCTTTTTTTCCCTTTTCTTGTTTAAAAGCATTTATCACTTTCAGACAATAATTCATGACTTTGGACTTGTCGGGTGCTTAGAATTAATCAGGATATAAATTGTGGTTGTATTATTATTTGACTTTTCAATAAGAAAGGACGCAGTGTATCGTTATTCATGCAACTTTTGAGAAAGCTTTTAAGAGAGATTTTGAAATCAGTTACAGAATCATAAAAGCAGGCCCCGCAATCCTCACAAAGGTCTTATTCTTGGCACCAATATATTTATCTAGGATTTCAATTCCGCGCTCCTTGAAAGCCTGTTTTCTTAACTCAATATTTTCTTTAATCTTCAACTAACAAATATTATTGAAATGAAACTCATCCAATTATCAGTAAGAGAGTCCATGTATTAATAAATATTTGCAACACGTTAAATCAAGATTTTAATCAATCATTTTAATTTCATTGGTTTATATTTTATAAAATGTACTTTTGCATTTTTATGATTTATTTACTAGTTATCAAGATTTCAACAATGTATAAAATGTCAACTTTGATACGATCAGCAGGAGAACATACCAACCAGTTGGTTGGGACCTACCATGGTGCAATTCTTGCATCATAGATATTGCCTTATTATAAATCCTTTAAGAGTCTTCAACTGCTAAAGATTTTGCTAGATCTTGGTAGAGGAGACTTGGGATCAAATCCCACCTGCACCAGGGTTGGGGGATGGGCTTCTGGCCCCATGGGGCCCCCAAAAAAAAAAAAAAATTGCCAGAGATCTTATTAGCCAACATATCCGTGATCAACTATTTTACAACTACTTTGTTTATTACATGATCACCAACATTAATCACCCAATATTTTCTATAGTATCACAAAAAAATAAATTCAAAACACAAGCCTGTATATTATACTTATAAGAAGATTATTTATTTATATTTATCTATATTACACTTCATAATCATTTATATATTTTTTTTCTATATCTTTGTTTCTATATTACAATTACAATATATGAGGATATAATTCTCCCCACCACTCCCTATTTCAAATGGTGTGTTTGTGGAATTGATTAATGACAAGCAGTTCTTATTGCCTTATTCTAAATAATCACCCTTGATACAAACTGGTTCAACTTTTAACCTAGGCCGGCATCAAAGTTTACTCCAGTAGAAGGCAGCCATGAATTTCCACCAATGAAATTGGCCACTGTAAATTTAGTAGCCTCATCAGCACCAATGACATGATAACCAGGCCATTGAACCCTGTTAGAAGTTCCAGCTGCTGGCCCTAAATTGTTGTATTCTGCAAAATAAAGCGTCTTAAGAGCAAAATTTCCAGACCATTCAATCCAACCTCTTGGTGCAATAACATCATCAATGTAGGATTGCATGACCACAGCTCTTGAATACTCCTTCCATGGTCTTCCTAGATACGAGCTGGAGGAATGCTTGACGGAAGCAGAGTCAGAAGCCACTGAAATTTTACAGTTTTGGATGGAGAAGCCAGTGTTCTGGCCTGGGTCAGACCTTCCATTTGCTAGGATTACGTTATAAGACCCAGAATGTCGACGTAGAGCCAGAAAGCAATTCTGGAAGACAGCAATGGCGTTGCCGAAGATGAAATCAACTGTGCCGTAGATGTCACATTCCCTGTAGAATTGGCGTAGAGCGTGTGCATAGAGTGTGTCTTGGTAGCCTGCAATACTGCATCTATAGAGTACAGAACGATCAGAAACAACGTTCAGAGCCACGGCTTGTTGGGCTTGTGGACCTGCTGTATTTTGAAACCCTATGTCTCGAGCCATGAATCCATCGCCAGTAATTGCTGCTTAGCACAAAACTCATCACATCAGAGTTTCACTGAAATACTATTAAAATGATCCACAACACTTCTCATGTATATATTACAATCAGATCAAGAAGGGAAGGAGGCTTTCTAGCTAGAAAATCCTACATACCCTTGTTTAATTTCTTTCAGTTTCAATTTGTAGATACCCTCAGAAGCTCTTATTTTGGCCACTTGGTTAGGAGGTTTAACCTAAAATTTGCCTCCAACTTGGAGCAACAAGAGGCAAGTATGAAGCCCTTTTGAGCCCCACACTTTCTTGCCACGTGGGAGATTTCTAGCTAGCTTCATGAAACCACAGGTTAAAGGATTAATCCAACATCAATTGAATAATCATAGTCTATTTTGTCTCTCTTGTTTGGATATATAATGATTCAATTAGGCTGTGTGTTTGGTTTTGAAAGAAAAGGTAGGGCCAAGTTTCCCTACCTTTTCCTTCCTTTCCCTATCTTTTCTTTCAAACCAAACACAGCACAGCAGATTGGTTGGGATTTACTTAACAATTAATGCACCACCCCAATAGTTAAGTATGAATCGCCATATCCACAAATTTTTAGATGTTTGACAGGACCATCCATTAATGGAGGGACCATGGATTATTCTTCAATAAGCCTAACTAAAACACCGAGATAACAGCTCCACACTTTCACACGAGAATCCACTATTCATGTATAAAGAGGATGAAGTAGTAGGGATAATATGAATGGTCTAGCCCGTAATTTGCAATCTAATCTCAGTGATTTGTGTCCATTAATTTTTTCCATGTCAACTTCATACATACCCCACCATTTGCTAATTGAAAAAGAGAGTGCAAGAAAAAGAACTTCTACTGTCTATTTATTACCAGGGCTTTTGGTCTGTAGGGGATTCAGAATTTAGTAAAATGCGCAAAAAACATGGTTTTGATTGCTCAAATAAAAGCTAGACCTGTAAGTGGAGACACTTTATGATAGAAGAAATTAGTCTAAATCTCTCAGTTTTCACTGAACGACATGAATTGTTCAGAAAAGAGATACAGAGACAGACTTGAGCTTTAGCTACTGTAATTTATAGTAATTCAACTAAACTAATAATTGGCTATGTCGTCCAACTTTGTAAAAGTGAGGTGGGTCAAATCTTCCCCTCCTTTAATGTAAAACAGCTCAGATGATGGGAAGAATCTTCCCATGGCATTAATGATGAAATACAGTCTTTGGAAATCCTAGCCAATGGTCAGATTAATCTGTGCCACAAGTTTCTCTCATGTCTTCTATTAATAGCCCAAACTTGAGGTCAGAAATCCTAGCCAGTGGTCAGATTAAAGTCATCCTTTATGAGAAGTTGAATGATGCAGTGTTAAAAACTTTCAACAACCAATATTATTTGTGAAAAGAAAAAACTTACAAAAGGTAGAGTCCAGGGCTGATGTGGACTGGGTGGATCCAGGTTTCTCCTTGGATTGGCCATATATCATACTTGTATATATGTGGTAGAAATATGGCAGATCATGTATGCAAATTCCCTATATAAACTATTTTTTGTTTATTTTTTTTTATGTTGAGGGGTCTTCTGGTCAATCAAGACCATCAGGTGATTCACTGGATGGTCTCTATAATCCCTTTAGTCCATATCAGCCACATGGTCCACCTTGCATTAGGGACTTTGGCAATTGATATCAACAGTTCAGTGTTTACAGGTGGCAAATATTTTGAGTGGATGTGGAATCAGTTGATTTATGGTGGGTCAACATCCAAATTTACATTGCCACATGTAAGAGAGAGAGAGAGAGATTACCAAAGGTGGCGGATCCCCTCAAGCTGGAGCCACCACCGACACTGTCATCACCGACAATAATGGTCGAATACTTGCCATCTCCTATGAGGGTAATGCCATCTTTATTAGTGGAAATCGCCTCCTTGTACGTGCCTGACTTCACGTATATCACAAACCTCCCCCCAGAAGCCGCCTCGATCGCCTCCGATATGGTCTTGTAATTACCAGAGCCATCTTTCGCCACCACCGCATTGGCTTTTATCTCTGTGCTCTGCAGCAACTTACGATCTCTGGCCGATACCCATTTCGGGAAATCATCCATCGATGTGAGATGCCGGCTTGAATTATTTCTTGGGTTGCTCAAGAAGCGATTGGCAAGAGCTAATGCATTACTTGTCAGCCGAGACAAGTAATCCATCTTGCTTGATATTTGATCCACGAGACTGCCTGACAGACCTTCCAAGGAATCTCTGCATGTTTCTTGGAATGTCAAAGCAGCACTCAGCCATGTTTGGATATCGTTCTTTCTTTTTGTTGTGCTGTGAGAGCTTTTGAGAGCTAAAAGAGATTGGTTCAGCCGCTTGAGCGACATGTTCATGAGCTCAAGACAGTGCCCTGCAGAGTTAAATAGATGAAGAACTTAGTATAAATGAGAAATAAAGAAGAATGCATTAATTCATGCATGGAAGCGCAGATATTGGTAGAGTTACTACTTATACCATCATTTGAGTGCTGGGCTTTAAGGCTATCAGTGTCATAGAGTGGATTTGAAGAATCTGGAGTGGGAAACTTGGTTTCATCCATAGACTTTTTTACAAGAGCAGATACTATATCAATATTCCCATGCCCTAACCCTGAACCTAACATGGTTTCCACACAGAGGTCAGGGTATCTGGTAAAGCTGCACTGGCTGTGGAGGTTGTCTCCAACGCCCAAGCTCCATGCCAAGAGTTGTCCCCCTAGTCCCCATATCAACAGGCCAAAGGCAAGCCACTCTTGCCTGCCCATAACAATTAATCAGGAGCAAAGAAAGAATTAAAAGAGATCGATCTACCAAAGTTCTGCTAACACTGCCTTACTGAGCAGACCTACAAGAACATGAGGTGTGAGAGGTCTATGGGGGATGATGAATTTATATGGAGGGGAGTTCATGGAGTGGGTGATGTAGAGCATATCCATGTTAGGTCAGAGGTCTATTATCTTCTTCCAAGACAAAATTAGTGGAGTAGTATAGGTACCCATGATATATGTGCCTTGTTCATGATCATGTTTTATGGTAGAATCATTCCACAAAATCTAGAATTCACATTGAGAAAATTTGGTTTCTTTACACAAGTCTGTAATAAGAACTTCCTTTTGTGAGCCAGTACCTGTATCTTTATCTAGAATTGTACTTTTCTAGTCGTTTATATTTGTATATGCCCTCTGATACCAAACCATCTTATTTTTCTATCTTTCTCTATCTAACCATTCCTTATACAGTAGCATATTAATATATGTTTGAATCATATTGAATTTCATCTAAATGTAAAAATAAATACCTTACACAGTTACTTGGACCAATCCCACCCCACATGTATATATGCGCAATCTCAATAAGGACCATTAATTCAATCTGTCACTTGCCAGATTTTAATTAAAGTCCCCACTTATTTACTTGTGAAATAATAAATATATGGAAAAGTATGGATAGGCCCAATTCCATTACAAGTTTATAAATATTCAAAATGTCAAAAACTCTATTTTATACATTAATTCCCGCCTTCTATTTTCAACTAATACCTATCCTAATTATACTTTGGGCCTAAAAATTTTAATTCTGGATTGAACGGTCATTCTCCCAAAAATACATTCGGTCAATAACCTGTTTGGTTAACCACTGGACCGTTTTATCAATCATTCTCTTTTTTTTTGTTTTTATGTTTTAGTATGTTCTAACATTAATAATAACTTTATTTTCTTTAGCTATATCTGCTTTATATTGGGTTAAACTATTTGACACAGACGTTTGAACTGCTGACCCGACGGACGAAGTAGTGATCCCATTTATGGGTAAGACTTTAAAAAGCACCTTTAAAAATAAAATGGGACAAAAACAAAGTTCAAATGAAAAGTGATGTGACTTAAAGTTGGGGAATGCTAAGGAAAAAGTAGATATAATTTTTTTGGGAGAATGACCAATAAGCTCAGATATAGCCCCAAAGTAAGTACATGGGGAATGCATCCTGACCGTTGCTAAATTCACGGGCAGGGAGTGATTTATAGGGGAGAGGGCTAGTAGTAGGGGGCGGCTGGAATTCAGAATTCTGCATCGTGTGTATCCTTGTTCGATTTTTTTTTCTTCTCTCAACTGTCAACCTTTTTTTTATGGCAAAGTAGGCTCTTATGCAGCATGCATGGGCCTCATTTCATAGAAAACATTTTGGATGAATTTTATACTAGTGGAG
Source organism: Nelumbo nucifera (assembly GCF_000365185.1). The sequence goes on along the minus strand of NW_010729146.1, from coordinate 764,748 downwards.
GGCCCTTGATTTGCAGGGGCTGAATTGGAATTGTAATATTGGTATTTATTATATTAGAAAAGACAATGGTTTCTTAGTAAGAAACTTACAATTATAAGTATTCAAGTTTTGAAATTCATATAAAGATTTAAAAGACATCATCATGTGCTCGTTTTTTAAATATTGCTTTAGCAAAGCATCTCATATAAAAGAATACAATCATACAATGATAGTTCTAAGTTTTACTTCATAGTTGTCCTTTGTTTTACATCGAGAACTCCCAGTTGAACCGAATGGTAGGACTATTTGGCCCGGGAACCGTCCAAGCAACTGATTCCGTTTTACCCCAAACTTGGTCCCTAGCAAAAAATCATTGAATCAAGCAATGACCTATTGACCCGTTCAACGGTTTTTGGTTATTTTTTATTTTTAATTTTTGTTGTCAGTACGAGCCATCCATTCTAACCGGATGGTCATGGGAAGGGTGGACATTACAAGGGATTCCAAAATCTTGAAAGACAAATGTAAAGTGACCTTAAACATAGAAAAAAAAAGGCAGTAAATCCACCAAACTAGAAAAATTAAGGAAAAAAATCAGAAAATCAAGTCCAAAGTTCCACTTTGAGATGGAGCTAAACATACATGCAATCAAAGAAAGAGAAAAAACAAATCATCTTGTAAGAAAATAAAAAAAAAAACTTTGTACAAGAAAACCCAAAGAAAAAAATAAAAGGGAAGAAATAAAATAGTGGTAAACCCTAGACCGTTTTGGAGGATGTTGAAGAAGAAGATCAAATACAAAAAAAAAAAGCAGAAAATGAAAAAAAAAGGAACATACTACACATGCTTGAATAAAGCCCACAGTAGAAGAAACCTTTGAATAGTGAAAATCGAAAAGCATAAAAAACCATGGTTTTTGAACCATCGTTGACCCGGATGGATGAACATTTTGGCCCAGGAACTGTCTAAGCAACTGGTTCCGTTTTACCCCAACCCTAGTCCCTAGCCAAAAACCATTGAATCGGTCAATGACCCATTGACTTGAGCGATCGAACCATCGACCCATTGACCTGCTCAATGGTTTTTGGCCATTTTCTATTTTTTTTAATTGGGAACTATTCAGGCAACTGGTTCCGTTTTATCCCAATCCCAGTCCCTAGTCAAAAACCATTGAATCAGTCAACGACCCATTGACTTGGGCAGTTGAACCGTTGACCTATTGATCCGTTCAATGGTTTTTGGCCATTATTTTATTTTTATTGTTAGAACGGGCCATCCGTTCAAATCGGACGGACAAGCTACCATTTTTTTTAATTGGGAACCATCCAAGAAACTGATTCCGTTTTACTCCAATCCTGGTCCTTGGCCAAAAACCGTTGAATCGGTCAATGACCCATTGACCCGAGTGGTCGAACCATCGACCTGTGAACCCGTTCAATGGTTTTTGGTCATTTTTTTCATTTTTTACTTTTGTTGTTAGAACGGGCTGTCCGTTCGAACCGGACTATTGAACTGTCGACCCAAAAACCAGTGGCCAGAATGGTTCCGTTTTCGGGTCGTATGAGTCACACGCTTTAATGACATAACATGTATGATACTAATCAATGGACCACACATTCAATTTTTTGCCTATAATTTCTGTTGTCAGAATGGGATGTCTATTTCAAACAAGATGGTCAAACTGTCAACCCAAAAGCCGGTGGCCAGAATAGTTACATAACTTTTTACTTGTAAATTTTTGTTGTCAAAACGAGATGTCCGTTCGAACAAGACGATCGAACCGTCAGCCCAAAAACCGATGATAGGTAAAAAGGAAATCTATTGTCATTTGGCGAAAGGGGAGAAATGGGGGTGGTAGGACCGGAAGAAAGACAGGGGTGGGGAGCAGTTGGATAAGAAAGAAAATTTGAGAGAAGAGGGTGGAAAAGTCAAGCATTGGAACAGATATCACGTGCATAAACAATGAAGAACCTCGCACGCACACTTTATGGTCACTCGTGGAGATGCCATTTACTCAACGTAAAGGCTGCCGCGAATCCATGCTTTGTATCAATAGATATATAGATACAAAGCGACCCTTCCATTAGTTTTGAACAGACGGATGTGTATTAAATTATAAATTTAACCTTATATCTTCATTTAGATATATAATTGATGATGATGATGAAAGTACAAAAATATCAATAAAAAAGCAAAAATAATCAAGAGATTTGATGAGAAAAATACAGAGGGAGAGAGGAGATCGTCATGGATTTCGTTCGAAGAAAGTTTCTCTATTCTTATTTTAATTTTTCGTTTCGCTATTAATCTTAGGCTGCATTTGGCATTTCTTATTTTAAGGATTTATCTCTCTTTTGCAGTTAAAATATGTCTATAAGCACCAAATTTTTAACTATAAAAAGAAGATAATTCCAAGAAATGCCAAATGCAGCTTTAATGTCACACTATAAATCTAATAACGCAAGGGGTCAATTTGTATAATTTATTGGAAAAGTAGAGGGATAAGGTGGTGAAAGTTAATTAAAACAGTTGTGAGAAACCATGGAGACAGTAGTGAGAAACTATGGAGGAGGTTAAAGTAATTTACCCGTCTGTATTGGTATGACTTTGGGCCCTTGAAATGCTATACACTAGGCCTGATTAGTGGGGTTGAGATGACAAGAACACCACATGGGACCACTGGCATTAACAAAGTTTAAAGTTTAATATGCCAACTAATCACATAGGCTATAGTCATTGCTGGTATAGATATAAAGTTCTTGAACCTCATACAAATAAAAATAAAAATAAAAGGAAAATTGCTGAAATCTCCCTTAAAGTTTTTGGCCCTTGTTAAAACTTACTCTGAAGTTCAATAATTGCAATCACTTCCTCTAAACTTTTTGACATAGTTGCAATTAAGTAGATCCCTTCTCTTAAAATCCTTTAACAAGAGGCACACACAGAAATGTTCAAAATACCCATGCAGTTACTATCCCACCTCTCTAATCTCATTTCTGAGATTGATTTATTTTTCAAATTTTCCCTTCATATCAATCATTCAGAGATAAAACTATAACTCAATTTAAACTCTCTCTTTCATTTTTTTTTCTCTGTAGGAATCAGCGCAAATAGTAATTATATGAGTATTTTAGACATTTCCATGCCTCTTATTTGATGACTTTAACGGAAGGTGCCTACTTGCAACTATGTCAAAAAATTCTGAAGATGCCGACTAACCCACCTTGACTACACTACAATCATTGGCATAGATATAAACATTTGGAATCTCATCTATAATGTATAAGATTGATACCTTTCTTGATTTCCGTACATGTCATAAAAGTTAAATCACAGCGTCATCAATACCATTTTAAAGTCCATTCTTGCCTTGATTTTGATTCAGGTCATAAAAGTTAATTTTAAGTATATAATTTCAATTCATAAATTAACATCTGTATATATTTATATCTTTTTAACCTTTTATCATTACTTGTGCACTCAAATGCATAGCATTGCATTAATCAAGATTGACATACTCTTTTACCATCAGAAAAGGGAATAATAAGTTTCAGTTGGATTAATTTATAGTCGTGTAAAGAGGACGACTAGTCTATGACAAAATTTCAATTTTTGGTGGATAGGAGTACTTTTATTAATTAAAGAGTTAATATCATTAATAGCATTATTTTAGATTAATAGGCTGCATTTGAATGCGATGTAAATCAAGAACCGGTGTAAAATTTATATCGGTTCAGTTTTATAAGCATTTGGAAAGAGGGTATAATTATTATCGATGTAAAACCTTATCAGCTCTAAAATTTTACATTGATAATTGATGTAAAAACTACATCAATATCTTCCTTTGTAAAATGTCATCAGTTTATTTTTATAATAGTCACTTTCATTTATCAATTTTATCAATGCAACGGTCACTTTTATGGTTCAGTGTAAAATATCACCAATGTATTTTTACAATGATGATGTTTTACACTGATTCCAAACGCAACCCTCAGAATTCGTATCATTCGTATCTGATCGATACTCGGATTAGTGGATCAGAGGTGATGATGGTACATGGTGCATGTGAAGAAGCCCACCAGCCAAACCACACAGAGAAGTTTTTGCTAGCATGGCAATTGCTTTTGTTTTAGAAAACAAAACCTTTCATATTGATAAGCCACCTCCTAAAATTGCGCTGTTTGATGTTATGTCCATGTCTCTATGATGGAAACTGGAAAATGTGATGCTGAGAGACCACCTCAACTACCAGTTTTCGACACCCTAAAAATATGAACGTAGTGGAAGAATGGGTTCATGGTATGAAATTTGAATAAGTTTGTAAATGGACCACAAGTTCATAACGACCTACCACCCGATTGCATTATCCGAGAGTTATGGGGATCATCTATATATAGGGCGGTTTTGTCAATTAACCTAGCCCTTAAGCCGTCTCGGACCGGGTTGTCTATTTTAGTGTGATTGACAAAGGCTAGGCTAGGTTTGGTAATAGCCAAAATAAATGAAAAGAGATTGAAGTTGATAATTAGCAAGGAATTGACCTCCCCTCCCCCGACCCCGGCAGCTGCAGTTGATCCCACCTTTTATCCAAGGTATAAAATTTTGATACAATCATATTCGAAGATCATTTATATGCATTTTTTGTGTGTATCAGATGTATTAATACTTTGAACTTTGCTTTTACTAAGTCTTAGGGCCAATTATTGTTGTGTTGCACAAGATGCGCAATGTCTCACATTGAGTTCCTTGGTCGAATCTGGTGATACTTCTTAGGTGCAGTTTGGAAAGAGCACAAATATAAATATATACAGCGCAAAACCTTGAATTTTGTATTGTATATATTAGGCTCAGTTTTGAAGGAATACAATTTTGTACGTACTCTACATATTTGTATTTATATTACTTCCAAACTGAACCATAACTTCAGCATCTGCTAGGTGATTGAAATCAGTCAGGTGACTCAGGTCAGTGAGGGCTCACCACCTTATGGTCTCATAAAAAGTATTGATTAAAGTAATCCTAACCCACTTGATGTCATGCAACCCATCTACAACTAATTTTCTGATGGCAAAATTTTTGTCAATGAATCTGAGACGTAAAAAAGAAAAAAAAATATATTTATCAATTTTTTTTGATGCGACGGCCAGGTTATTAATATGCTTGAAGCTTGGCATCACGTCTACATGCAAAGCATCTAAACAATGGCATCTCATTTGAGTGTGCTCAACAAAATCAAATCAGACCCCCACAAGACTACTCCCACGACATCCCACAGCACATCCCCGCTGTGTGTTGGGAATATCTCTCGATAATGACATCATCATTTTTATACTATCATTTGAAGATATTTCCAATACATGATGGAGATGTACTATGGGACGTTGTGGGGCGCAGTCTCATGGGGGGCAGATACGAACTCGTGCTCAACATCTAACTTGACGAGTCAATACATGTGATTTATTACAGATATTAGTTCACGGTCTTTGGTGTTCATTTGCACACAAATAAATAAATATAAATATATATATATATATATATATATATAAGTGCCATTCTACCCATCAAATAAATTAACAATGCTTCGGGTTGAAAAGGAATCTAGTAAGGTTTGAGTTAGTAAATTTGTGAGTTTTGACAAAAATATGGGTTCACTTAATGGTCCATATTTAAGGTTGGTCTTGAGTTGGCCCTAAATAAGTCTGATTCAACCATCTCATTTATACAATTTATTAAAAAGACCACTCAAAAGGGTTGGGTGGTTTAAGAAGGGATTTAATGCATGCGGGTGTTAGACAGTATATGTCCTTAGCTCCAATCAAATTGATGTACAGATACATTTAATGTAAATGAACAAAAGTAAATTATTGTTTTTTGTTGATATTGGTATGTTTCTATATAATTATCCCTTAAACTGGACACTTATGAGACTCATGTTAGTTTAGAATGTTTTCAGCCGTTGGATAGACTTCGGGAATTTATCTTGTCAAGGATGACATTGATGTGATGCTAAAGAAGTTGGGGCAGCTTGTCTCAATTGCTAGGGTTAGACCCAGAGCACATGTAGAGGTCTTTCATTGTCGGGCAATGTTTAATCATTATGGGCTGAGAGTTTAAGTGTAAGGAACCATTACAGGGTTGATTACCTAATGGGTTTTATTTTACTTAAGTCCATTATCTTTGGATCTTCATAGGATGGCTGAATTCAAAGATCATTTAAGTGTAAATGTTGGGCCCATATTGATCCCATAGTGATGTGCTTAGGGGTTCATTGCGTTTAGTAGTAAATTTAGCCAAACTATTTCATAGAGGGAGGATCGAACCCATGTGGACTTATGTGAGGTCATTGTGGGGTCCCACACCATAGAAATGAGACTTAAGTTGGCCATGCAACACCCTTAGGTCGTGAGCCTGATGGACTTAAGGCCCATAATTAATATGATTAATTAAGTTAGTGGCAAATCTGGGTTTGGTCTAGGTATAGAGCACCTAATCTTATAACAAAATAAGGTATATCTCTAATTAGAGTAAAGATCTGATTTAGATCTGGATTATCTCTTAATTAGATTAGGAGATAGCTCCATAAGAAATTATAAAAGAGGAGGGGGTAGAGCAGTCCAAGACCGCTTCATATTTTTTTCCCCCAGCTTTTTCCTAGTTCGACATCAATTATTTGGGACTGATCTAGGTCAAATTTCCTCTGATTTTTATAAGAAAAATTAAGAGGAATTTCAGGCTAATCATCCCCAGTTCGATCGAAGCAGTTGTATTGCAATTTTGCTGAAAACTTTGTTGCTGAATCAACTTCACCTATACATTGCACCATCATTAGTGGATGATGGTTTTAGGACTAATTTGGGCATGAACTTCCACATTGGGATTTGCATTTGTAGCATTCATATCAAGTCAAAATCTCCCTCTTTGTTTGGTTTCAAATATGGTACACTACAATGCAAGACTAGTCCTAAAAAATGTAGTTTTTCAAAACATAGGGAATTTGATTCCTAGAAGGATTAAGAAATTTTTGAAAATTTGCCCAACGATCTAAAATTGTTCGGCCATCCATATGATGGATTCTAACCCTTCCAACTGTAGTATTAGAGCACTAGGTTCAACCCTTGGACTGAACCAAACCAGATTTGAATCAAAACTCAAATCAACAAGAACTAGTTTAGCTGATTTGAGCAGTTAGCAGAAATCTCTGAGAATTTAGTTCCTAGAGTGGGCCAATGGTCTGAAATTTATATATTATAGAGTTGTTCTATTATGGATTCTTGAAATCTTGGGCTGAAAGTGTTGTGGAGATTGAACTCTTGATGGTGGAAAGATTTGTGCACACCGAATTTATTGATTTGATTATGTAGTCTGTAATTGATTATTCATAACAAGAAAATTGACTTTTAGTGGCAATCAAGACTGCCGCTAAAAGATGATCGACTGCCACTACAAGTTTCTTTTTTTTCCATATAATCCACAATTTCTTTTTTAATTATTCCTGCTTGCTTTAAATAACTGGTTTTGTCTACATTCATCTAAATTAGAATGAAATACAAAAAACAATACAAATGCAATTTAAAAATCTATTCTCCATTTAAAATGTTTTTCTAGCAAAAAAAATTCAATACATTTTAATCACAAATTAATACATCTTAGTTTCAAATTGAGACATTCTTCAAGACAAATTTCATCTTTCATTGTCCATTCTCAAAACTCAAAACACTTGATGTACAAAACTTCTCCCAAAATCCAATGAAAAGAATACCTACACAAAGAATACCATTCAACTTAGGGCTGCAAATAAATCAATCCAAATCTCTCTCTCTCTTAGAACCAAAAACCCAAGGAGTCCTTTTCAAGTCCTATATGGTTTAAGCAATCTAGGTCCATTCTGAATTTAATATATCTAAAATGAAACTTTCATATTCAGGCATCCTTCAAGCCTACAAAATTTGTACTTTTATTTCACATTTGTATTTGTGAGGACAAACAGATTTTGTACTTTTTTTCACATCTTTTTAAGGGCAAGAGGATACTACACGTCCACACCTATACTCAAACTCATCACTACAGACTACAGAGTAAAGTGTAAGACTGTCAGAAAGGTGAACAATGAGAAAAGTGGTTTAATTAAATGGACCCTATAAAATTAAGGCGGGGATATTGCAAGAAATTTTCAGGAAAGTACTTGCTGAGCATGAACACATGTCAACATCTAGAATGGTTGTGGAATGTTGGGGTATTCCTGAAGCAAGGATTAAAGGAGATTGAACTGAAGGTGATTCCAAGTTCATTGTTTAAAGCATGAAAGGAAGTTCAAGGAGCTTTGGAAGATTATTACAAACTGAAGTCTGAAGCTACTCCTTCCAATCTAAACCAATATCTGAACCCTACTTAAGTCTCATGACCATCCCTTTGGTTGGTCATAGAAAACAAAGGCTCCTTTGGTTGAACCTTGGCCCCTCCTATTAAGACAGCAAGCTATTGGAGAAGTGTTGGACTGATGCTTGGACCTCCAATGGTGCTGCCTACAAAGATCTCTAAAAGCTTAACTATTTAGATATAGGTGATAAGTGTTTGAAGCACATAGATTTAATGACAAGTTCCATACCGTTTTGGTTTATAACTGTTTTGACTGATGACCAAGCTGTCTAGATAATTATTCCAAAACCATATCAAAATTAACTAAGTCAGAACTGTATAGAGGAAGCTGATCCAAGCTAAATATATATGGATGTGAATTATTTTCCTTCATACATGAATGAGACATGTGAAAGGGGTTTTCTTGCAAAATATTTTAATATATTTTCAGCACTAGATGGTTAAATTAAGCCATTTGGTGTATACCCTCAGCCAGTAATAAGTAATTAATTAATGTTTAATTAGGTATTAGTGCAATTAAAATGTGGAATTGATCAAATATGAGAAGTTAATTCTTGCCAATTATGACACTGGAATTAACTATTGAAATGCAACTATCACCTACTCTGCTTGAAAAGAAATGTATAGCACATGTTAATAAGATAGAGGATTTATCATTCCAGCACAAACTTATGTGATCTCTCACTAAGGAGGTGTAGGGTGCCTAGGAAAGTTTACTTCACTGTTAGGGACCACTAGTACTAGGGCTTTTTGGTAAGCTATTGTATGCATATTCAATTTGCATATTTTGGGCTTCATCCATTTTTCATTTAACTAATGAATTGATTAATTAATTTCTGTATGAACAAGTATGAGAGGCTTTACCAGTTTTAATTCCTTTGCATGTGCAATGCACTTGCCACATGGCAAGCATTTTCAAAAGGAAATCCATAGAAAACTGCTCACTTTATTTATTTATTAACTCAGCCATGACCATCTTGGCCCGTCTACACTCTTTGGTGTAGAACTCAAAGACTGTAGGATGAGAAGAATAGAAAAACCAAAAGACTGACTACAACTTGGTCTGTAGGACAAGTCCTCAATTTAATTTGGGTGTTCTCAATATTTTCATTTTCTTAAGGCCAACTATTCTGCTACCACCTTTTTTTATTAGTATTGATGGAAAGAAAGACAATGTTCCCCCATCTAAGGAATATTTGTTTCATGCAATGAAGGGAATTTTGGATTCTTATTTAATTAATCAGGTGGTCAAACTTCTTACTAGAAAAGAAAAACAAAGAAAGACTGGTATCTTTGTTGTTGCTAATACACAATGTTCAATGGATTTTACCTAAACCCACATGAAAGTTTGAAACTTTGACCCATCAAAGTGAAATATGTCTGTAGCAGCAACATCAGAAATCCCACTTTTCTGAAAAAACAATACAACATAATCAGTACCAGATTTGTTGAATGGAATTAGAGTATGTGTTGTTTGTCTACTAAATCACATTGGCTTCAATTATTACTACCAGAAAAAACAATACAACATAACCAGTACCAGATTTGTTCAATTGGTTCAACCAGTGTAATCTCATATATCAATGTATCTCAACTGCAGTTTTCTTAGTCAAGTTGGGAAGGGAAACATATGGTTCTTTCAAACTCAGTAGAGGATTAAGACAGTGAGAACTCCTTTCTCCTACCTTTTTATCATAGGCACAGAAGTCTTTTCTCAACTATTTAGTATTAAAACCTTGTAGGAGAGCAAGTTCAACCCTTAAAGGATCTAATTTCCTTCACAAGCTGGGTCATAGAAACTAAGTACATGGAAACTGAAAACATTTCCCACTACTGATTGGCCTAGCTTTCTATCATCCATACCAAGTGGGATGCTTAATCAGTTCTTGGAAAAGAAAGTGGACCAAACAATAACAACAGCCATCAAGTTCTATGAATAGACCTGGATAAGGAAATGCCGTCTAGAGCAATAGTAACCTGCCTCTTGTTGCAATAGTAACCTGCAGAACCCACTAAAGAAGCTGTGTCCCACTTAATATATATATATATATATATATATATATATATATATATATATTGAAATGTCAAAAATTAGCTTCACCAAGCCATTGCACCTATGCTTTTATTGTACTTATTCTCACAGTGAAGATAACATTTTATAAAAGTTAAAGAATGCTCTGATCTCTGAATACTTCAAGATCAGATCATTTAAGTTCATCTAATATTTCTGATTTCAATGTTGCGTTACTGCATTAGAATATGTTGTAACCTGTAGGTTAGGTTGAATATGAAGTTATTAATTAATAACAAGCTATCCATTGAACCAAGGTTCTGATGTACAGAATCAGGAAAGGGACCTGAAAGGTTGTTGTTGGCCATGGAAAGTATTTGAAACCAAGAACATGTAGAGAAGGATGTGGGAATTGAACATGAGATGTTATTATTGGACTATAATCCTCTTACAATTTATATGTAACCTAATTGGGTTGGTTGTAAGTCAAGAGAGAAGAAAATGCTTACTACCAGTTCCAAAATGGTTGGTTGGGTTTAATGAGCTTAACATTTCAACTGATTTTAGTATAATCTTCTACAGGGTATCTCAACTACAGAATGGGTAGAAATATAGGAAATGAAACTCAAAAGTCAACTTAAAATGAGATAGTTTCTAGTTATTTAGGGCATGTTCGGCTTGTGGCTGATTTCATGTTTTAGTTAGCTCCCAGATGAGAAATCTACAGATTTCATGTTTTCTTGGTAAACATAAAACATGATCTCAGAATAGTGAGAGAAGATGAGGGAGAAGAGAGAAGATAGAAAAATGAAAAAGAGTTTGGAGAGAAGAAAGTCAACTGGCGGCGCCAGCTTTTTAATATTTGTACTAGGGTGACCATTCAAAAAATAAATTAATGCAAAATTACATATGTGCCTTTGCGACACTTAACTAAATTAATGCAAATTACATATGTCCCAAATCCCCCCTCAAGTTGGGACATAGATATCAATCATGCCCAACTTCTCACATAAGTCATTGTGTCGCGAGATGTAAGCCTTTTGTAAATATATCTACAAGCTGCTCATTAGAATTAACATATGGGGTGCACATTTCCCCATTAACAATTTTCTCTCTAATAAAGTGTTTGTCAACCTCAATATGTTTAGTTCTATCATGAAGAACTGGATTGGTTGCAATGTTGATGACAACCTTGTTATCATAATAGAAGGACATGGGGCTATTAATAGGAAAACCCAGTTCGCTCAACAAATTCTTTATCCACATAGCTTCAGCCACCCCATGGGACATTGCTCTATACTCAGTTTCAGCACTAGACCTAGCCATCACACTTTGTTTCTTGCTTCTCCATGTGTCTAGATTTCCTCCCACAAAAGAACAATACCCACTAGTGAAATTTCGGTCATCAACTGATCCAACCCAATCAGCATATGTATACACTTCAATATTCAAATTCCCATTCTTCTAGAATAGCAAACCAGCTCCTGGAAACTTATTTAAATATCTAAGGATTCTCTCGGTTACCTCTAAGTGTGTGGTCTTAGGAGCATGCATGAACTGACTAAGAACACCACGACATAAGCAATGGAAGAAATGATAATACCTGGTTGGTGGTACAAAATGGAAGAAATGAAAGCACACAAAGAGGGTGAGATGTTCTCATAGGAAACAAAATGGAAAATAGATGCTTGGTGGTACAAGAGCTAACTCCCTTCCTTTTTGCAATAGGGATGTCTAGGTCATTAGCAGATGAAGTATCAAAATAAAGAGGATCAAAAACATCAATAGGAATGATAGTACCTGGTTGGATAGGATCTGTCCTCGGTGAATCTGATGATGTTGGTGGTACAGTTTCAAGTTGCTCCACAACTCTTGAACTTAGTTCGCCCTTGTGACGATGAGTAAAAACACGGAATGGAGGGGGGTCAAGCAGAGGGGAAAAAACTTGAACTGGTTTCTCCTCCACCTTACTCTCTCCCCCTAAGGAGAAATAGGGAAAAATGGTCACTCTCAAAGAAAGACACATCTATAGACATAGTATTTCCTGGAAACGGGGTCAAAGCACCAATAACCTTTTTGGGAAGAAGGGTAGCCCAAGAATACATAGGGAATTGTATGAGGATCAAGTTTACCACAAATAGGAGATAGGTCCTATACGAAACAACGACAACCAAACACAAGAATAGGAATAGAGAAGAGAGGAGCCTTGGGAAATAAAAGCTGATGGGGGTCCTTGTACCCTAACCAACAAGATGACATACGGTTGATAAGATTGGCAACACACAACACAACATCCAACCAAAAATGTTTAAGAACATTCATGTGTATGAGTAACCCCGAGCAACTTCAAGGAAGTGACAGTTTCACACGAAGCAAAAGAACTCTGTGAGATCACTATGAAAGTATTCTTTGACATTGTCCAATTGGAAAATTTGAAAACTGAGTGAATTTGGAGTATAGGGTACACCCATGTATAATGATTTTGGTTACTTCATCTCTGGACAGCATAGGGTACACCCATGTATATTTGGAGTAGTCATCAATAAGTGTAATGAAATACTTATTCTGATCACACACCATCAATACAAAAAAGGTTAAAGTCTTAGTTCATCTACAGTTCTAGGCACAAAAAATCTTATTCTCACACAAAATAGTCAAATCTAATCACACACCATCACTTGTTCTCATATTACAACCCTACTGAACCAGTTTAGATGTGCAAAACATATCAAAAATTAGGTCTCACCAGTCCCTCTAAACAATAATTCATCAACTTTCCACACAACCATTGAAGTTTTAATAGGAACTAAGGAAGAAAAAACTACTATCATAGTAGTTATAGAACCATAGACCTGAACAACCCACCTTTCAGGGCACAAGAAGGATTACTCGATCCACAAAGGCTGAGAGAAAACACTCTCACAACAGCCACATGTCATTAGACCCACATAACCCACTCACCTAGGTACAAAAGGATCAATTTGATCCACAAAGTTGAAGAAGAAAAAGAGAATAAACCTTTTACAACATTCGACTTCCCTCCCCTTGGGTGTTTTCTGGGCCCATGACCAAGAAAGTCAACTAACGGCACCAGCCTTTTAATATTTATACTAGGGCAACCATTCAAAAAATAAATTAATGCAAAATTACATATGTGCCCTTACGACACTAAACTAAAATAAGACTAAATTATTCAACAATGTATTTAGCTTACATTCTTGCAAATCTTAAAAGATTAAAGGCTTTAGATCTTTAATATAGTATAATTGTTGCATCAAACTTAAGGAAAATCATGGTCTGTGGTTCTTTTCCTTTCTATTTGCCTTTCTTCTTCTTGAGTTGAATTAGTGACTCCTATCTCCTTGTGAAGCAGTTTCCTCATTGTATATGCTTGTAAAATTGTGTCATTTTCCTGTAGTGACAAGTTTTGGATTACCCAAAATATACAAACGTCTAGGAGCACACTATCGGCTGGTGTACCCAAGATAATACAATCTCTGATCGGAAAAGACAAACCCTAAATCATCAAACTTAAGTATCAAATGAATGATACAAACCCTAAATCTATAAGTTTAGGAAATGAACTTGATCCCATCATGCTGAGAAAACAAATAGAAAATTGGAAAAAAAAATCAAAATACAAGATAAAGGTTGGAAAGGGCAAATGATCAGTGTCCAAATCAAGGCCAAAACAAAGGTAAAGAAAATAGAGCAATAGAAATAAAACCTAGAAATCATATATTCTTTGAAGAACCGATCTTACCTCAGAACTTTAGAAAAAGCTTCCAATCGGAGAAGAAGGCCCAAAGACACCCCCTTGATCGGTCGTCCACTCCTATGATAGTGTGATCAAATACAATAAATGCAGCAACACACACACACACACACACACACACATAGAGAGAGAGAGAGAAAGAGAGTGAGAGTGAGAGAGTGAGAGGAGAGAGATGATTGAGTGAGCGAGAGAGAGAGAGAGTGAGAGAGAAGGAGAGAGATGACTAAGCAAGAGAGAGAGGGAGAGGAGAGAGACGACTGAGCGAGAGAGAGTGTGAGAGAGGGACGACAAAGAGAGAGAGAGAGGGCGGGAAAACCTAGCTTGTGCCTTTTATGTAGCGACAGTCACCAAATAGCCAGGTTGAAAACTACCACTAGAGATGTATTTTCTTGTAGTGATTTTTCTTTCCTAGAAAGAATGTATTAGGTTTTTCTGATGTAAGCAATAGGAATTAGGGTTTTTCTATTTTTTTTACATCGAAGAAATCGTTGGAGCATGCAGAGAAGATAGAGATCGCAGATGGAGATTAATCTGTAGATTGCAGTTTTGCAGGGATGCAAATTTTGTCCATATTGGATTTAGACCATCACACTATCAACCATAAGCATTTATTTCTGATTATCTACTATTTATTTGCTGATATCATTGTGAATATAACTAAGAGTTTCAGATCATTACCTATGTGAAGTGATGCATGTTTTGGACACCAAAATATGAGGGGGCGGACCGGCCTAAGATAGCTTTATATTTGTGTAGTTTATGGTTCTCTCTACACCCTTTTTCTCATAGTTTTTTTCCCAGTTCGACATCAGCTATCTGAGACTAATTTATATCAGTCTTCCTGTGATTTTTTCAAGAAAAATTTAGAGGAATTTCAGGCCAACCAGCCCAGTTCGATCTAAGTAGTTGGGTTGCAATTTTGCTAAAAATTGTGTTACTAAATCAACATGACCTATACACTATGTCATCTTCAGTGGAGGCTGATTTTAGGACTGATTTGAGCATGAACTTCCATCTTGGGATCTGCATTTTTTGTATCCATATCAGGTACAAATCTCCCTCTTTGTTTGCTTTCAAATCTGGTTTGGTTTAGTACATGACCAGTCCCCAAAAATGCAATTTTTTAAAACATAAGGAATTCGATTGCCAAAAGGATTATGAAATTTTTGAAAATTTGCCCAACCATCTTACATTGTTTGGACATCCATATGATAGATCCTAACCCTTCTAACAGTAGGAGGGAAAATAATAAAAATATTAAACTATGGTGCACTCTATGGAATTTGATGTAACATAACCCAAACGTGATCCAACCAGTGATAAAGCATATGTCACATTTAGGTCTTCAACATTGTTAAAGTCTTTAATAATAAGCAAATCTTTTTGTCAAATCTTGCACTTGATTTATGAATCTTGTTCCCTTGTAATTCAGATGCATTCTATGAATCAATGTCACGCAAGGCACGCTTATGCGAGACTTGGGACAAATAATATCCAGAAACAGCTAAGGGCAACTGCTTGGCGAGTTCATAGGGATGATATTCTAAGCGTTGGAGCCATTGGTAATAAGCAGGACCACATGCAGGTTTCTCAGTATTTTCTATGAAGGGAAGATCTCTCTTACTCGTGGCCTAATGTAGTTTTAAGCATCGTTGTATATTAGCGTCCAACTTTGAGAATTGAACGAAATTCGATTTCACACAACCAATGGAAGGTATTATCTGCTTAATGCCAAATTACCTAAGCGCTCTCATAGGAGCATATGCTCCTGCTAAAATAATGCTTTGCTTGTGTTAAGCGGCTAGATGTGGTTGACTGCATCCCTCTTGCAGTCTTCGATTCAATTGCCAATCAATAGAGCCTTCTGTCACTCTCTATAACATCTCATAATAGTCGGAAAAGGGAGGTTTCTACCACATGCCCTGCCTTCTAGGGGTAGTCGGAAAAGGAAGATGATGTGTAAGCCATAGTTGTAGTATCTAAAGAGATCCTTGGAAAGGCCATATTTTCTTAGTCTGTAACAGGGATAAACCTCTCAAGATTTCCAATAACACCATAGGGACAAGGGTCGCCTTTGTACAGTTAGGCGATGTTCCAAATGGATCTAATTGTTGCATTGACCAAGCATGCATGGATTTTGTCACGAACTAGAGGGAATAACAAATGTCCTACCAAGGCCAGGAAAAGCGTGTGCCTTTGCCCTACTCTTTCAAACTTTTCACTATGTGGCTTGTATTCAATGACACTCCTTCGGAGCAAGTAATCAATAGAGAGAATGTGATCATTTATCATTTCTACTTGATTCTTCCTGCAACAAAGGTACCCGTGCCTCATCATCTTTGTATCCCTGCTTATACAGAGGAACCAATGCCTTATCTTCCAACCACATGCAAAGCAAATAAGACACTTCTTCGAGGGTTGGGAATAATTGGTTGTTGCCAAAGCAAAGTACCATCTTCTTAGGATCCCAACACTTGAAAGCCACTTTGAGCAACGACCAATCTAAATTAACATGGGCCAGATGAATCACATTCCCCCATGTAAGAGAGTCGAGCAAATCAGCCACATCCAGTCCCCCACTCTAGATTTTTCCTAGCAATCTTAGATTGTAACCCGGGTACTCAAAGAGTTCCGATTCCATTCCTGATTATACCAAGAGAGTCAAATAGAATAGTCCATTATTGTATGTAAGAGCAAAATTTTATCTGATTTTGAAATTCATTTGTCTAACCAATTGCCTTTCTCCATCTTCACTTTGCCTCATTTATTTATTTATTTGTTTGTTTTTGTTTTGTTGTTGTTCTTTTTTTTTATTTATTTTTATTTTTTCCCTTTTCTTATTGCTATTTGTACCCCTTTCTGTTTTTTCTTTTTTTTTTTTTTTTTTTTTTTTTTTTTGCCTTTTCATCAGAATTGCTTTTTTGGGATTTTCCTCCTTTTTTGTTGTTTCTTATTTTATTTTTAGTTATTTTCCTTTTTATTATTCTAGACTCAAAATTGGATTCTAAATGAAGAAGCATGGGTCGATTCGGTTTGTTTCTAGACACAAGGCTCCGACAAGTTAGCCAACCTTCAAAGCTCCACCTGTCAAACAAGCAGGCTTCTCAGATTGGTGGCTGGTTTGTGAGTTGACGGTGTGGTCCAAATGGCCTAGTACCTATTGGACCCCATCCTAATAGGAAATAGGACACTAGAATCTAATGCAAATGGTGTGTGCAAATAGTAATGAGTAATGTCAACTATGCAAAAAGTAAAGCATGGAAAACAACAACTGAATAACATCATCATCTGCAAATGTAAATAGCTTAATTAACAAAACTAAGCATCAAGTAAAATAACACACTCATTAAAAACAAGTTACTCGAGAGATATTTCACATACATTGAACTTTCAATCTAGGAGAGTATTCTTATTTGGAATGAGGAAGCTACCTTATTTTCAACAAAACAAGATAAAAGTGATCAAAATGTAATATCCAAACAAAATACTAGCAAAACAAGGCTAATTTTGTTCAAAAAGAAATAAACATGGGTACCCCATGTGCAGCCCACCTATGGTTCAAGAAATCCCTACTGGAGTTGCCAATCTGTGAGCATCGGAAAACAACTCACTCAGGCAGAAATTGGAGTCGCCACCCATCAATTATGTGAAATGGAGGTGATGGGACCTCTGAGGATGATTTTCAAAACCGTTTTTATTTTAACAGTGACTTTAAAGCTCGAGGCACCAACTATACTAGTCTAGCTAAGACTTTGATGGGAAAGGGAAGGGGTTAAGCACCCCTTTCCCGAATCCAATAGGTGGGACCCACATGGAATTTCCAAACAAGCATAAGTACAAAATATGCAATTAGTCAAGTGAAATACTAATAAAGAAATCATACTGAAGAGCAATCTAGAATAAAAGGAAATCCCCCACATTTTTATTATTTTATTTCATTTTTATTTTCTTGTTTATCTATTTTTTATTATTTTTTACCTTTTATTTATTATATATTTATTTTAACTTTCAATTATTTTTTCATTATTTTATTATTTTTTTATTTGATATATTTTTCATTGTTATTGTTTTATTATTATATTTTTTTTTGTTCTTGTTTTTTTGGATTTTATAAGACAACAATTTTATGTTAATCCCTTTATCATTTGTTAGAGAGTGTATGCCCTTAACTCTAATCAGATTGATGTATATATACATTTATTGTAAATGAATGAAAGTATATTATTTGTTTCATGTTGATATTGATATGTTTCTATGTAATTACCCCTTAAATTGGACACATATGAGACTCGTGTTAGTTTATAATGTTATCAGCCGTTGGATAAACTTGGGGAATTTATCCTATCATGGCTAACACTGATATGCTGCCAAAGAAGTTGGGGCAACTTGTCTCAACTGTTAGGGTTACACCCAAAGAACATACAGTGTGTGTTTGGATGAAACACTAAACCCAGACCATTTTCTAGTTTTGCCCTGGACTTTGGAGATTGATGGGCAAAACTGGAATGTTACACATAACCTTGGACTTGATTATGGTATTGCACTAGGTGTTGGGATGGGTTATCTTTGATATGCCAATCAATGGGATCCATCAAGGGTTCAAACCTGAGTATATTGGGGCAGTCTGAGAATTCACCAGAGTGGGTGATCATAGTGATAGAATCGACCCCTTTGTCGGATAAAGTGAATGATAAGGTTTACACTCTCTGATGGAAACCTAAACTACCGGTAGTGGATTTCAACTGTTGTTGAGATTTGGTTTTGCAAAATATATTTATATGATATATATGATATATATATATATTATGTTTTATGAAAAATGTTTGAAAATGGTTTTAATTCCCGAATAGTGTTTGATCACTATGGGCGGAGAGGTTAGTTGTAAGAGACCGCATTACAGGGCCGATTACCTTATGGGCTTTATCTTACTTAAGTTCCTTATCCTTGGATCTTCATATGATGGTTGAATTCAATGATCATTTAAGTGTAAATGTTGGACTCATATTAAGCACATAGTGATGCGCTTAGGGGTTCATTGCGTTTAGCAATGAGTTCGGCCAAGCCTTTTCACAGAGGGGGCTAAATCCATGTGGACTTATGTGAGGTAATTTTGGGGTCTCACGCCATACAAATCAGGCATAAGTTGGCCATGCAAAACCCTTGGGTTGTGAACCTTATAGCTGTTGGTCCTAAGGCCCATAATTAATATGATTAATGAAGCTGACACATGTAACATAACAACTTAAGTTGTCATGTGCCATGAGACAAATCTTATAAGAAGATAGGGTATATCTCTAATTAGAGTCCAAATTAGATTTAGATCTGGATTATCTCCTTATTAGATTAGGAGATAACTCCATAAGAGATTATAAAAGAGGAGGGGGCAGACCAGTCCAACACAACTTCATATTTTTGTAGTTTCCGGTTCTCTCTGCCTTATTTTGTCTCTAGTATTTTCCTAGTTCGACATCCGCTATCTGTGACTGGTTTAGATTAGTTGTCCTTTGATTTTTACAAGAAAAATTTAGGAAATATAAGGCTCAACATCCTCAATTCTATCCAGGCAGTTGGATCCCAATTTTGCTGAAAACTATGTTGTCGAATCAGTTTTACCTATACACTGAGTCATCTTCAGTGGAGGCCGGTTTTAGGACTGATTTAGGCATAAACTTCCACCTTGGGATCTGCATTTGTGGTATCTATATCAGGTACAAATCTCCATCTTTGTTTGGTTTCAAATCTAGTCCAATTCATTGCTAGAAAAATCCTGAAAGATGTAGTTTTTCAAAACATAAGGAATTCAATTCCTAGAAGGATTAGGAAATTTTTGAAATTTCACCCAACCATCTAGCATGATTTGCCATCCATATGATGGATCTTAACCTTTCCAATATCATTTTCTAGATTTATCACAAATTTATCTCATTCTATCCCCAAACTTTTATTTCTCCTTTTTATCAATCCTTTGATATTTATCTATTTTCTTATTCATGTATCCCTCTCCTTTTAAAATTTACTTCCTCTCAAATTATCCCATTTTACCATCTCTTTCTCTTTACCTTTTTGGTTTCAGCATGTAGCCAAACAAACCTCCTTGTCAACATCTTTTACTACATCTCCCCCACTCCTTTTTTTTTTACTTTCTTTGTTTTTTTTTTATTTTTTATATCATCGCAGCATCAGAATGCCTTTAACCAAATAAAGTTGGCCCTAGATAAGGCATCAACCATTTCCCCACCAAGAAGTGGTCATGAAATCTAATTATACATCACACCCAATTTAGAAGCCATAGGGTGTGTACTAGCCAAGAAAACGAGGAAAAGGTAGAATGTCCCATTTACTACACCAGTAGGACATTAAAGCTAGCAAAGAAGAACTACTATTCACACATGGAATAACAATGCCTAGCACTTGTCTTCGCTACCCAGAAGTTCAAGCACTACATACTAGGCCAGAAAGTAATCTTGATAGCAAGAAACGACCTAGTCAAATAGACAGACCACCGCTCTCCAAGTGGCTAGCCAAATGGACCTAGCCCAAATCAATCAAATGTCAAGCCGTTATCGACCTGCTAGCAGCCTTCCCATCTAGTAGTGATTTCCCCATCTCTGATGAAATACCAAGTGTCCTCCCCCTGATCACAATAGTAGAAGATGTTGAATGGACTTTAACCTTCAACGACGATAGGACCAACTCCTCCACAAGTGCAAAAGTGACGTTAACCTCACCCACTAGCGAAACATCTGTATACTCCTTTAAACTATAGTTCCCCTACTCCCATAACATCACAGAATACGAGGCCTTGATGTTAGGTCTAATAGCCACAAGGGACTCTGGAATGAGGAAAGTGAAGGTGATTGGGGACTCAAAGCTAGTAATAGGATAGATGGGGGGAGACACTACAATGAAGGAGTTTATGATCCTGCCATACAAAACCTTGATCCAAAATTTGACTAAGGACATAGATTTGAGCTATGAGCACCAAAATAGAGCCAAAAACAAGTAAGCAGACGCCTTAGCCACACTAGGTTCCAAAATTCAGTAAAGTGAAAACCTAGTCAACATAACCATTCAAACACAAGGCGAACCATCAATAGAAAGACTGGCACACTGGGTTGAATCTAGGGACACTATCGAGAAGGGTGATTGGAGGCAGACCATTGTCAAAAAACTAAAAAACCACACAACACAAGATAGTAGGGTGCTATTGTGATACCAATTGGTGAATAGGGTACTATATCACAGAATGGCAGACGGAGTTAGAGCTAGGTGTTTAGGACTTGCAGAAGCAACTATAGTGCTAAGAGAAATGCATGGCACCTACTGTGGAGACATCACAGCCCCATTGTATCACAGACTATAGAGATTAGGGTACTACTGGTGTGATATGAAAAACGATGCGGCCAAGGCACAAAATGACTACGATAAGTGTGTATCGGAGACTAAAAATAAGGAATGCCTTGCCATAGGTGATGTAGATTGGAGAGAAGCATATATAGCCTACATCAAAGACAAAGTCCTACCTCCTGATCACCCATTGTTAAAAAAGATCTTGTCCAAAATCAAGAGATTCTATTTATAAGACAATCTGCTTTATAGAAAGTCTTACATAGGAAATCCTCTACGAAGCTTAGTTGGCGATAAAATAGAAAAGGCCCTAGAAGTAGCCCATAGCTCTTAGTCAGCCACCCATCAAGGGAAAATGGCCCTACATAACCACTTACTAAATTTGGGCTTTTTCTGGCCCACAATGCTAGAGGACACTCAGAAACATGAAGGGCAATGCCACACATACCAAATACACGGCTAGAAGATACACTAGCTTGCCAACAAGATCCACCCTATCATTGCACCATGGCCCTTTCACACCTAGGGCATTGACTTGATTAGCAAAATTCACCCACCCTCCAAGGGGTATTAGTTCATAATAGTCGCCACAAACTACTTCACCAAGTGGGCGGAAGCCATATCGCTAAGGCGGATTTGCATCGAGAATGTGGCCAACGTTCTGAGGCAACATGTCATCCACAAGTTTGGAGTCCAAATGAAAATCCTCACTGATAATAGGTTGTCAATCAAAAACCAAGAAGTCTATGACTTATTAGGACAATATGGGGCACATTTGGGAACCTTGACAACTTACTACCTACAGGGAAATGGATAGCCAGAGGCGACTAATAAAACCCTATTAAAGATGCTTAGCAAGATGGTCACCGAAAATAAAAAAGACTAGGCTGATAAGTTATTTGCAACACTATGGGTCTACCACACATTGCTTAGGAAGAGTATGTAAGCAACACCTTATTCCTTAGTTTACGGACAAGAGGCGGTCCTACAAGCAGAAATACAGATAGTTTCAGCCAGAGTAGCGTATGTGATGTGGAAATAGTTTCATAAGAAATGAATCAACAACTCTTTGATAGGCTAGAATTGGAAGAAGAAGATAGAGAAAAGTCCCTCCAAAGACAAATCAAGTAAAAAC
>NW_010729146.1:721431-741803 GCF_000365185.1 Nelumbo nucifera | reverse complement strand
AGTTGGTGAAACCCTAGAAGGTTAAAGAAGGGGATAAAGTGTTGAAAAACAGCCTTACATGTGCGACAAGGCAAGTCAGGTGAAAAGTTTGCACCTAACTTGGTCAGACCATATACTATCAAAGAAGCTCACCCAACATGGTATTATATGGTATTTGATCCATACACCAACGAATAGGATGAACCAATGAATGGTCACTGGCTCAAATTGTATAATGAATAATGACTTCTTTTGTACACTGAGTCATCATACAATTATTAATGAAATTTCTTCTTTCCTCAAATGTGTGTGCATTAAATCACTAGAATTTACTACCCTTTAGTCATATGAGACTTCACTATTCATCTATGATACTTGATTCATTATGTAATTGTTATTTTATACAACCTGTTTGATGTATTTGGACTGGCAACCATCTTACATATCCTAGAAAATCCAAGCATGATCTTACATACTCTAACAACCCCAAGAAGGCCCTGGCAACCACAGGCACGATGTTACATACCCTGGCAACCCCATGCACGATCTTACATACTTTGGCAACCCAAGGAAGGCCTTGGAAACCAAAGGAACGATCTTACATACTCTAGCAATCCCAAGAAGGCCTTAGAAACCCCATGCATGATATTACATACTCTAGCAACCCCAGGGACAATCTTACATACCTTGACAACCCTAGCCACATTCTTAAACACCTTGGCAGTAACACCAGGCGCACATAATTACTCCCTGGCAGCCCTAGGCATTGCACATTACTTATGAAGCTCTTGGGCACTAGAAATCTACCATATTACAAATAGACACAAATATAGGAAACTGCAATGCTTACTATAGTCAAACGATTGCACAAGAACTCAGCATTAGTGGGCCCCAATACTGTTCATTTCATGCCAAAACCAGTGGAGAAAGTAATCTTTTAATTGATTGTTAACCTTTCTATGAATCTCATACTTAGCACAAATACATACATGTATCATAATCTGCGATATTACCGATATAAGAATATCGGTATGCTACAACAAAGCAATCGCAACAAATGCTCAAATCACATTACGAGAGTGATACTATGTTGCAAAGTTCTACACTCTAAATGGGGTGCTTCCTCATCACTTCTACGCCATATTGCAGAGTCCTAAAACTCCAAACTCTTTGCGAACCTTTTCTATTTTCAAAGACCCACTAGCGAGTCAACCAATAACTTCACAATTAGTAGCGCAACATTTACTAATTTAAAATGATGTTCAAACTACTTTTGACAAACAAAATTTGCAACAGGCACAACACATCAAGTAGTTGAGTCCCATTCTATGCGAATCACCCATCTTAAACAGATAAAAAGATGTAAATGATAACGTCATGTTCCACCAAACAAGTCACGACTCGACAAGTGGGGGCCTCAAGTCATAAACCAAGACACTGACTCGATCACACCTAAGACCACTCCGATGTGGTGCTTATACACTAAGCCCGCTGCGGACTTATGCCACTAATAAACACTTAGCACAAGGTTCATGCAATGATTCACAACCATCACAAACACTAGTACTCTACATTTCTCTTATGTAATAATGACATGATACTATGTACATACCTCAATTACCCCTTTCACTCATTAAGCATCACTCACACAATCCGGGACTATGACAAGTTCCCATCAAACAACAAACCTGACCAAGGGGAGTAACAAAATACATACTAACAAAAGAACAAGACATCCATATGAGAAAAAGATTACTTCCATTAATAGTATTAATAGGTGAACATTTACATAGCAAAAAATGATACAAATACAAGCCCTCTATTCAATAAACCACTCCTTCCACATCTCAGTGATCTCCTCCAAACTCTTTCCCTGCTCCTAAATCCCAATGATCTCTTAATGCTCTTCTCGTAGCTACAATAACACCTTCTACTAATGAGCCATTACATTCTCTTCAGTCTTCATCTAGAGCCTTAGAAGTCAATGGGCTAGACTCCTTATGTCCAATCTTCCAGAACACATGAGCCATGCGAACCACATTATCCCAAATCATCTCCATCACGAAGCCCATTGCGGTAAATGAGACACAGGTCTTTAATTAGCAAGCAAAAAGAGACCATGATGACATTTCAACTGATTGAGACATCACGATATTCATCAAGCCACGGTGTTCATAGAAGCACTAATAACCATGGGCAGGAACTCGGTAGTAGGAAGCCACCCCTTCTGGATAATCAAGTACACTGTATTTGCAACATTGTGGGAAACAATGAATTGCTCTCGCCTATGGGTTACCTAAACAGTAACAGGATCGGACACCACAAAGCTAAAAAGCACCATGTCCTCTTTCTCGTAATAGTCCATCAACTCCTGGTGCACTACAGTGAGTTCTGTAGAAATAGCCAATTTGTTGCAAGGTGTCTCAAACACATCACCCCCCACAGGCTGAACATCTGCCATAGGCCCTCCCGAAACATCATCCTTTTCCACGATCACCGAGGACTCATGAGAGGGTCGAATATCCCCTCGTGCCAAACTAGAGGGAGCAATAACCTGTGCAAAAGCCTCAAGGGTTGTATGCTCCTCAAAGACATCAAGGGGCCCCAAGGGCTCGACAATAGGATTGTCACACCTTAATCTTGTTCTGATCTCACCTTAAGATCTTGCTATAATCTCACCTCACGATCTTGCCTCTATTCTCACTCTGATCTCATCTTGTGATCTTGCCCTTTGATGTCAATTTCCCAAAACCATCTCCTTATGATCTTTTTAAAATAATCTTTAAAATTTTGGGGGCTAATTTTTCAAAAGAAAAAAAAAAATCTTTAGAACTTTGGGGCTAATACTTGTTGCTGCAAAATATGGAGCTGATGGCAACAACATAATTTCTAGCGTCTGAGGCTAATGGGTCCAACTTGTTGAGAGAAAGAAGATGTTAGAGGTCTCAGGAGTTATCATAGGGGCAGAGACTTCGACGGTCAAGTTAGCCGAGAGTTGTGAGGGGTCAGACCAATCAAGAGAGGAGACTTAGGGCTTAAGTTCCAATTTGTTTACCTCAATGTGGGAACCTCTTTTTATAGTCAGAGTTGCTTGAAAGGAGTAGTTGGAAACAGGTAGAGTCAGTTGGCAGTGGTTGATGATGGGTGGCTAGGATACGCCTGGCCGATGCCACATGTCATGATCTGTGGGTTGGCCAAATACCGCTATATCACTTGCCCCCACTCTCGAGGCCATAGCAATTGAGGTTGTTTGGCACGTTGAGTTGAGGCCTCAACTACGTCCAAAGAGAGTATAGTGTACTTGCATGGAGGTAATGACTTTGGCTGCAAAGCTCTTCCCAAGGATTATGGGGCAACTGCTCCTCTCCTCTCCCTTTGTGTTAGTAAAGGACCATCTCGGGCTAAGGGATCGTGACTGTGGCTCGTGTGGGCATGGGCTATCTGCGCCCGCTGTCTGTACCTTGCACAGGCATTGATGTCTCCTGTCATATGCCCGTACACAAGACAGGCGTCGCATGTTCGTATGCAGGACAGGCATCACGTGTTTGTACATCGGGGTCAATTGAATGAGACCGTCGCATGTCCTTTCTTTCTTTCTTTTCCTATTTTTTTCTAAATTACTATAAGTGTATTTCTCATCTATGTTTGATTTGAATCATTTTTTTCTTCATGTGTTTCTCCATGAGTCTTCTTAAATGCTCAGTGCCACCGCTACTTTGGTAAATAAAATCATCTTTGCATTTTTTTTTTTTGCAAATGTCTTTCATTCCCTTTCCCTCAACCTCTACTATTGTAAAGTAAGACCATACTTCACTAATTTTTCTCTTATTTGTCTTAGAATAATCACTAGGACTAGCATCAATAGCAATAACACTAGCACCAACATCATTGCTAACTTATTGGGATTGAGTTTCACCAAAACCATGGCCACAAGGAAAGCAAGCGTGTTTGGGAAGAGCAAGAATTTTAATATATGTAAAATACTAAAACCTAAATTTTAGAAAAAAAAAATTAATTACTCCTTACCCAATTTGCTAGTAAACTTGAAAGAAAGTTGAGAATTAGAGGATGTGAGAATATGAGAGTGTATGATAGTATAAAGTATGGGAGGGATTGATTGTTGTGATGAAAATGAACAAGGTAATGATATTTATAGGAGTTGAGAATTCTTAAATCGACCAAAATATCCTACTAAACTAGCTGTTTATAGTTGTTAGGAAGGGTATTTTGGTCTGTTATAAAGTAAGTTTATCACTTAACCAAATGCCCCCAAATTAGCTGTTTATAGCTATTAGGGGCATTTAAGTCATTTTCACCCCTAAAGCTAAATACACAAATGCCCAAACTGTTTGCTTGTAGTTGGTGGGTGGCTAGGGGTGGCAACGAGCCGAGCTTTTCATGGGCTGCCTGAGCTCAGCTCGGCTCGGTTTCAGCTGAGCTCGAGCTCAAGCTCGAGCCCGATTCAGTGGCTCAATTTTTAGACGAGCCAAGCTCGAGCCTAGTAGAGCTCGGCTCGTTAGGCTCACAAGCCGGCTCGAATATATATATATATATATATTTGATATTTAATATATATAATAGTATACATATATAATAAAATTATAGAAAATAATATATATAATAAAAATATTATAATTATTAATTTTTTAAATATAAAATAAAAAAATTATATAATTTTTATTTTTATAAAATATTTATAAAATACAAAACGAGCCGGGCCGAGCTCGAGCCTTGTAGAATAGTCTCAAGCTTGGTACTATTCAGCTCAGCTTGAATCCACCCCTATGGGTGGCATATGTTGAAAAGGGGCCCAAAGATTATATTTTCGTGGGCCACGCGGGCGGGCACAACTGGGTCATGCTATGGTAGGGACGTTGGCTGTGCCAGCACAAGTCCTTATGGGCCACGGGTCATGCCAACCTGTATAAATCCCTAGGCCCAGTCCAGCCCAATGTTTCAGGCCGGTATTGTAGCATGTGGACCATGCCGAGCGCGGTCCATGGGCAGCCCAATGTTTCAGGCCGGTCTTGGTGCTCTTACAAATCTTCATTTTAACGGGTTCCTAACATATAGCTTTATGGTTTTTTGTTCGTTAAAAAGATATGTTGGGTACATAAAACTACACATGCGGGAATAGTACACTAAATATGAAGTAGCAATTTTGCATTCTTCTTACCATTTAATGGAATATCTTTATCAGGGTTTTCTTGGAGGTTCTAAAAGTCTGGTGAATTTAACATTATAATTAAAGTGAAGGGAGGTTTTCGATAATTTCCCTTTAAATTTTCAAACAAATATTTAAGATTTTTTTTTTCTTATTTTGCTTGTGCTTTTCAAAGAAAAAATTACTTACCCCTTATTAGTGATTAAAATGTGAAGAAGTGTTTCCTCTCGACGAAACCATAGAAGTAATTCCAATCTTCAACACATCGCACATGGTGTTATCACAGTAAAGATGGCATGTGTAATAACCAGTGTTTTCAAAATCAGATGGGACCCGTAAAATTGGGAACCGGGCACTTGACCGGTTTTGTTTTACCTCAAAACCTTTTTTGGCCAAAAACCATTGATTTGGTCAGCGAACCACTGACTCAGACAGTCGAACCATCAACTCAAAGAATGATTTTTTTGCCCTTTTTTTTGTCAGAACAAATCTTCCGTTCAGTCCAAATGGTTGGACCGTTTAACCCAGGAACCAGACGCAGAACGGTTCCTTGTCCGATCTGTTTTTAAAAACCTTGGTTATAACAGTCACACCATTACACCAGACCATAAAATTTAAACAGAAGTGAACAACCCATGCGACACGCTGCCTCCTGGAAAAATTACCCGTGAATTCACATGTTGGATTTCCTAATCAAATACTAGCATTGTCTCTTATAATTGAATTCGGATTTGAATGCTTCTAAAATGCTTCTCACCTACTTCTAACAATTCAAGATAAAAGAGATGCTGAACAGGTGGCAGTTTGATCCGAACCCACATTTCAAATCGGATTTAGGGTTATTCTTTTTTCGGATTTTGGGAGGAGAAATTGGTCAATGGGATTTTGATTTCCACTTATCAAAAAATTCATGTTCTTTTTTTCAGCAATGTTTTTGAATCATCGTTGACTCGGACGGTCGGACTGTTCAGGCCAGAAACCGTCCAGGCAACTGGTTCCATTTTACCCCAAACCCAGTCCGACCCGGGGAACAGTTTGTGGTTTATTACTTCTGACAAATTAGAACAAGAATGAAAAGAAAAGAAGATCTCTCAGATATGAGATCTATTGGAGAGTGAGATCAGTTGAGGGATGTATGAGACATTGAAAGAGATTTGAGAGATCTCACATTTAGAGATCTGGGAGAGCAGTCTAGGCGATAGATCTGCGAGAGAGAGAGAGAGTGCAATCTGAGACAGAGAGAAATCTCATATCTACTTTCATCACCAGTTTGCCACCATTACCGCTGCTGTTGCCACTGTAGTTTGCCATCGTCGTCGTCGCCGCCGCTGCAGCCTACAAGTGACCTCCTCCTCCTCCTCCTCTTCTTCTTCTTCTTCTTCTCTCTCTATCTTCTTTCTCTTCTAAACTCTCTCAACCATGGACAGTTTCTCAAATCTCTCTCATTCTCAAACGGTCAAACCTTGTTTCTCTGATATTTATATGCATTTTACCCTAATATTCTAATCTAATGGATAAAATGACATACCACTTGTTAAAATATTTAAACCGTTTGAATCACTGACCTGGAAACCGATGGTCAGAATGGTTCCGTTTTCATGTTCGTTTTTAAAATCTTTCTTTTCAGATTTATATGGGGACCAGAAAAATTTTATTTTCTTACATACCTATCTCCTAAGAGGATAAATAATTTTTCCACCAAACAAAAAAGTTACCAATACTTGAATATAACAAAAATACTCTTTTTAATAATAAATTTTTATACCTAAAATAATCATTTCTTATTTATATGGAAAACACTTACCAAAAAATAAACGAAGGCCTTAACATTAATAATATTCCAGCAGCTCACTTGTTTTGCAGTTTGGATCAGGATTAGTGTTTCATATTTTTCAGGAACAATCCAATCCGACCCAGAAGTAGAATATTGTGGGGATTAATTAATAAGTAATAATTAATGAAATTAGTCTTGCTTAAAAGTTGAAATAACTGGTCGAGTTAGGTACAACGCACATTTCTCTTTGAGCGAGTCTTATCAATCTAGGCTCGCCTCCTTTCCTAGGTTAGGAAGATCAAAATCCATCTTCAAATAGGCATTACCTTAACGATTAACTGGGCCAAAAATCAATTTGAAGTCTTATCCAAATTGGACGATGGCCAAAACTTTTGTTTTTGACCTATATGAAAGCTCTTAAAAATGGACCATGAATCAGATGGTCCAAAGACGTCTGACCACCAAGATTTGCGGTGTAGATTTTCTTTTAATTTTAAATGGGACCCATCAAACTGTTGTTAATAGGGCCCCTGTTTTCCCACATTGAAAACGAAATCCTGAAAATATACTAGACATGATTTTGACACTGAAATTTGGTGGAAAGGGGCAATATGAAGCTAATTGTCAAAGAACGGGGCATCACTTGGTGATAGAGAGATAGAGAGATAGAGATAGCATTGAATTTTAGAGGGCAGAGTGTAGAATAATCGACACCATCCCACACAGCTACCTTCTGTGTTATGTCTGTGAGCTTAGCCAACTTTATTGATGTAATATGTTGCCTACCACAGGAGGGACGCGTTCTACCAGTCAATTTGTGTTTATTAGGGTGATGGGACAAATAATATGGGAAAATTTTGTATTTAGTTTGATCTGAAGGATACAAATTGATCTATATAACGCTTTGTGTGAATAAATTCGCTGAGAATACATTTAGTTCAATACAATGTGGGACAGAAGGGGTGAAGGGTAATAGCTGGTATAGTAGTGATAGTGATATCGGATGCTTAAAGGAATTGAGGAGAAGGATAAAGACACATCAACGTACAATTGGCAAAACTACGGGCAGAAGAGATGACGGTTCAAGGGAAGAATCTCGAGATGGAGATGCAACCATGTGCAGAAAGGGAGGCTGTCGTTCAACATTTGATGATGAAGGGCCAAAGGCAATCTGGAATGTTAAACATGCGACGAGTATTAACAAATTCAAATGTATGGATGGAGGGTTCAGGATTTGTCAGGCCATTAATCAATTCAATTGTAGTAAATCCGGTAAATCCGGGATTCGGGTGGTGCTCATAGTGACTCTGGATCTCCTGCCCACGCCTACTCACAATACACCACTCCCACGTGATTTGGGAATATCTCCCCCTACATAATACTATGTAGAGGATGAGATGTTCTTCA
Source organism: Nelumbo nucifera (assembly GCF_000365185.1). The sequence continues at coordinate 733,479 of NW_010729146.1, read as the reverse complement.
TGTATGGCTGCAATAAACGTGGGCAGGAGATCCAGGCTCGCTCATAGGTGGCCTAATGTCTTCGGACAAAGTAAGCATACTTTATTGCGACCATGTCATGATAAGGCACTTCGAGGAAGTAGAGTCCTATACACATTACAAGACGTGCCTTGTCGAGGGAAGGGGGACCTTTGGAGAACCTTGACAAGCAATCTCATCCCGATAACTCCGCAGACCTCATTTGACTACAAGATGTTCGCCTACATAAAGGCATCTCCCCTTTGAGGTAAAGGTCTTTTGGCTCTCAACCCACTTCTCATGAAGGGATGGGATATCCATCATATGGATGGCTGAACCCTATAGGAAGGTTGGGCGAAATTTCAAAAATTTCTTACCCCTATACAGGAATCCTATTCTCAGTTTACAAAACTGCATTTTCAAAGTTTGTTATTGTAACCTAACCGGACCAAATCCGAAACCAAGATTAGGGAGGGATATACCTGATACAAAATTGAGTTGTCTTCTATGTTGTGTGTATTTCAGATCCACCCTACTCTCTATTTATAGCCTTAAAGAGATGACCTCCTAATCTGATTAGGAGTCTCTTAATCCAAATCTTTATTTGGATCTGGACTCTTTAAGTGATAAAGATAATCTCTTATCTTATCTATAGATAAAGATCAGCCATTCCTAATCAAATTAAGAGTTCCCTAATCCAAATCTTTATTTAGATCTGGACTCTTCAAGTGGATAGGAGTTATCCTCTTATCCACATCTGTTGATCCATACCCAGATTTGCCCCCTATTTAATTAATCCAATTAACCTAGTTTGAAATGGACTTTAGGCCAATTAAGCTTTCATGCTCATTTCCTTTTAATGCTAGCTAACTTGGCTCTCTTTGTATGGCGTGGGACCCTATCATTGATCTACACATCAGCCACATGGGTTCAGCCTATCGTCTATTACAAGGCTTGGCTGAATTCATTGCTGAATACAGTGAACCCCTGAATCTATCACTATGGTCTCTTAGTGGGCCCAACATTTATACTAAATAGTTCTTGGATCCAGCCACCTTATGAAAACCCAAGAACTGTGGGCAGATGTAAGATTAGCCCATCAGGTATTACCCAGGTTTTGACTTCGTCTAAGGATCTCACTGATTGGCACATCAAAGACAACCCAATTCAATACCTAGTGCAATATCATAATCGAGTCTAGGGGTTAGGTGTAACATTCTAGTTTTGCCCATCTGTCTCCAAGGTTCAGGGCAATATTGGAATTTGGTATGGTTCAGAGTTTCAAGAAAACCCATACTGCATGCATCTTAGGTCTCACCCTGGCAGCTGAGACAAGCCACCCCAACCAACTTGGTGGTACATTAGTGTCAGCCTTGGCAGGATAAATCTCCCCAGATCTATCCCACGGCTGTGAAGATTGGAAACTAACATGAGTCTCATATGTGTCTAGTTTAAGGTATTACATAGAAACATACCACAAGAACATAAATCAAATATGCACTTTATTCATTTACAATAAATGTCATAATATACATCATGCTGATTGTAGCTAAGGGCATACACTGTCTAATAGCTCAACCACAAGACCAGGTCAGCCTTATCCAGTTTAACGCTCTGCAACAGAAGTAACCTACCTAGATTGGCTCGCAAACGTGGTGATGGTGAATAAAGCCAATAGAAAGTGGAGAATTTGAATCGACTTCACTAACCTTAACCAAGATTGTCTAAAAGATAGATTTTCCCTACTGAAAATAGATCAACTCGTTGACATAACAACAAGGCATAAGCTCTGAATCTTCATGGATGCTTTCTCTGACAATAACAAAATCTAGATGCACCCTAACAACAAGGAGAAGACTCCCTTCACCACCAACTAAGGTCTCTATTGCTACAAAAGATGCCTTTTAGGCTCAAGAATTCTAGCACCACTTACCTAAGGCTAGTGAACCATATCTTCAGAGAACAACTCGACCAGAATGCAAAGGCGTTCGTCAATGACATGTTGGTGAAGAGAAAAAAAATGGAGCAACACTTGGCCAACCTAGAAGAGGTCTTCGGTCTCCTTAGGCAATACCGCTTTAAGCAAGTTCATGTCAAAGTCCACGGACTGCTACATCCCTTTCTTCAAAGCCCTCAAGCAAGTGAAAGATTTCTAGTGGACCGAGTAGTGCAAACAGTCCCTTTAGGAACTAAAATGGTAACTGAGCTCGCCACCCTTACTGATGGAGTCGAACCCTAGCAATCAGCTCCTGCTCAACCTCTTCGCCGAAGACAAGGTGGTCAACTCGGTCCTTGTAAAGGAGGAAGGCCAGACTCAGAAACCGATCTACTACACCAGTAAAGTCACCAGGGATGCAAAGACACGGTACTCAAATGTGGGAAAGGTCTCCTTGGCTCGTGTCACCTCGGCAAGGAAGCTCAAGCCCTATTTTCAAGCACACATTATCCGGTACTCAATGATCAATTTCTAAAGTAGATACTACAAAAGCTAGAGACATCAAATTGACTAATCAAATGGAGCATGGAGCTTAATGAGTTTGACATTGACTAAGCCCCTTGGCCCACTCTCAAGGCCTAAGCCTTGACCAACTTTTTGGTTGAATGCACCTTCTTAGTCCAAGACCCAACCAAGAGGCTCCCATCTTGGACACTCCACGTCAATAGTTCATCCAACCAACAAGGGAGCGGTGTTGGTTTTATACTCTTTGAACTAGATGACATCGCTCTCAAGCATGCACTTCGATTTAAGTTCCAGGCCACAAACCACAAAGTTGAGTATGAAGCCCTAATAGCTGGACTCCATCTTACACGGGAAGTCAGAGAAAAGTGAGTCAAAATCTTCAATGACTCTTAGCTAGTGGTGAACCAAGTGAACGGGCAATTCATGGCATGAGAACTTGCCATGGCGAGCTATTTACAAAAGGTACAGGAGCTCACTAAGCAGTTTGAGGACTTCACTATACAACAAATAATGAGAATCGAAAACGTCTGAGCCGATGCTCTATCTAAGCTTGCGAGCTCACTACGGACAGGCCTTAGAGGTATAGTTTAGATGGACACTCTAACTCACCCCAACATCTCTGAAGTGATCTTGATAGTTCTCTTGATGTAGTAGGAGCCATCCTAGATGGATCCCATTGTGCAATATCTATAGAATGACACCCTACCCAAAGACCAGATAGAGGTAAAGAAGCTCACTCACAAAGCGGCGTGGTACTGCCTCATCTGAGGTCAACTCTACCATAGATCACACGCTCTGTCGTACCTAAGGTGCCTCCCTTCGATCGAAGCTGACTATGTCCTTAAGGAAATACAAGAAGGCATCTAGGGAGATCACCTCGATGCTCCAACCTTAGTGTACAAAACCCTCTAACAGGGCTACTACGACGCCAAGGTCCATCGAAGAGAGTTCAAGACAAGGGGACTCGTCCTTTGCAAGGTCATCGTACCCGAACCTGGTGAAGGAAAGCTCATACCCAATTGGGAGGGACCATATATAGTGACCAGAGTTCTCGGACCGAGCTCCTACAAATTGGAAGACCTTAACTATAGGCTGGTACCAAGGAGCTAGAACATTGGGAACTTAAGAATGTATTACTAGTAGGCAGTGCCAATCTCTAATGGCAACCGATTAACCTCTAACGGTCGAGGTTAATCAATTGAGTAGGCACTATCACGCGCCCCACACACACAGGCTCGATTAACCTCTAACGGTCGAGGCTCAATAATCACCACAAATAGAGGCCTAGTCGACCTTTAAACAGACAAGGCCCAACGATTACAACACACACAAAGGGCTGGTCAACCAATGGTGGCTAAGGCCCGATGATCACATGGTAGACAAAGACCCTATTGACCATAAATGACTGTGGCCCAATAACCAACCTGCCCTGACTGGGTACAATGGGAATGACACCTTGCCACCTTTGGCTAGAGGGCGGCCATTGAACTCCATATACAGTTGACCCAGCTAGAGAGTGTGAGATCTATGAGACCAGACACCATCAAGTTCCCTACCAACATCAAGAGCTCAAAAGCACCTCAACCACTATGACCCAAAGTGGTCTAACAGTAGGATTTTTGCCAAGGATAGAAGCCCTAGACCACCAAAGGACCGAGGTGTACCTTTGCTCCGCAATCATAGTGCAATAAATAGACGTACAAACTAGAACCACAAAACTCATTCTTCATTAAAATTATGAATGTTTTAGTACAAGTATGAAAAGCTTGACATATCAAGCTATACATAGTAGCACACAAAAAAAGGGGCTAGGAAATGAACATTCATTCATCGACAAGACAATCTTCAACCCAGGATTAACTATTGGTGACCAAGGCAGATTCAACAGCCTCGATGCCTTGCTCCTAGGGTGATCCCTCGAGCTTGAAAGGGCCAAATTCTTGCTCCATGTTTACCACCTCGGGAAATAGGCACATCATCGACCTTTGGCGTAGAGCAAAACCTTCCTACTAGGAGTTAGTGGCATAGTCATCCAACTCGTTCTGATAGGGCACCGTGCTACCTTCACCTTGCCCTCTTCCAACACCTTCTTTAGCTACTCGCGACCCTCCTTGAGATTGTTGACCCAGCTCTGCAACTTCCAGATGGTCTCGTCCTTCTCATATGTCGCCTTCCTCAACTTAAACAATTTGACCTTTAGATGAACAATCTCGACCTCCCCTGCCTCGGACAAGAGACAAAGACCACACAGATAGTTGACTAGATTGTTGACCGAATGCACCAACTGTAGCAAAGCATGAGTTATCTAATACATAGGAAACCAAGAACAAGAAGGCCAAGGAGGAAATTACTACCATGATTTAAAGCATATTTAAGCTCTCCAAAAAGCTGCTGGTAAGGTTGTCGGCCTCCCATATGATCTTTGGGAGCATGATGCCTTGGGCCAACTGTTCGACCACCACCAGGATGGCACGTAAACACCGGCCTCCTTGCCACCCTCAGCCAAGACCTGCCCCAAAGCATCTTCCCTTGGAGTGGAAGACTGACAACCGTTCTTCTAGGGAGCCTCCTTTGAATCCACGATGACAACTTCCTTGGACAACCTCAACCTTTTTGATTATCAAGGGATAACCTCTACAAAACATCATTGGGAGTCTGTGACATCCGACATTGTAGTTGAGGCCCATGCCGCTTGAGCCATCCTTGTGGACAGAACCAGCATATGCCTAGCACAATCCTTGCCACCAACCATGTCTGAATTTGCACAGGACAACAATGTCAGTCAAGAAATAGAATAAGGAAATGGGAGTAGGTCACGAGTTGGTTACACAACAATCACACTACCCTTCTAATGGCTACTATTTCCTCCCTCGACAACTTGTATTCGATAGGAGCCTTGTACTTTGTTCGAGAGGCCACTAGCTTGGGAGAGAACAGCCAACCATCTTAGTGCTTGACAAAGCAAAAGCCCTCCTTCTAGTGCTTGGTCAAGGAGGGGGCTCCAATGATCACCTTGGTGTTCAGCTAGGAAAATAAATAATAATGACCCTACTAGTTCTTCTTCAGGTGTAGAAAGTACCTAAACATTAGCAGAGTGATTTGTATGTCCTAGAGGGTGTAGTAGTGGAGCATCCCAACTAGGTACCTAAACGAGTTTAGCATCAACTAGACAGGTTGGACGAGGTACCACCTCAGCACAGTTACAACACCTTGGTCTAAAGGGAACCTAAGACCGGTGATCAGGTTGTGCTCATACACACAGATCTCGCTAGGACGGGCCGAAGTGGCCCTTTCACCTTTCCCAAGGCACCTCAACTCAAACTCATCAGGAATGTTATATGCCTCATAAATGCAGACAATGTCGGCCAACAAAAGACTACAGGGAACCAAGGCGAAGCACTACCTGAACCTCCTCTCAAGGACTTGTTCTTCCTCTAACTCTATCTCAAGCTCAGCCTCATTGGCCTCTCTGATGTCGATCTCTCTACAGACCTCAGTTCCTATGACCTTGGTTGCACCCCTGGGAGTTATCTCATCCTCCTCATCGATCTTGGCCACATTGGCGTCAGTCTTGGGCACCCTAACCTCGAAAGCCTTAAGCCGAGCACTACGCTCACTCTCACCCCAGAAAAAAAAAAAAAAAAAAAAAAAAAAAAAAAAAAAAAAGAAACCGCTAAATAGTAAGAAAGCAAAGAGGATGAGGTCAAAGACATCTTACCGAAGAAAGAAAGAGCTTGGGTCACCTGAAGCACCAATCATGGAATAATCCGAGACGTTAGCCAAACTCCAAGGTACACTCCCTTTCAAAATGACAAAGTAAGATGGCTCACCCCACTTCCTCCTTATATAGAGAAAGCCAATGGCCAAAGTTGAACGAAACAGATAGTCCAGATGCACCACCACACTTTGCACGCATGTAACCTCGAGAAGACAAAACAACGTGACCGTTAAACCCGTACTTGTGATAGTAAAAATCTTGAACCAGCTGGTTGACCCACCCGCGTTAACCCGTACATCAATGAATCATTGATGTACAAATTGTAAACATGGTATTTGGGAATTCGATTTTGTAAATACATTCTTGAAAATTTAAAAAATAAATTGAATAATTGGAGAGCTTTTGATCTTTCTCAAGCGGGTAAGTTGGTGGTATTGAATTTTGTGTTACAAGCTATTTCTAATTATCTGATGCCTATTGTTAAATTTTCTTTAAAGATTAACGAGGAAATTGATAAAAGTTCAATGAATTTTTTGGTGAAAGTTTGATAAGAATGAAATTGATAAATTGAATAAATTGGAACCAATATTGGATAAATTGGAACCATTATTGGATGATCAGTAACTAATCATCTCCCTGACTTGGGTGGAGGATCACTCCATTTTGGAGCTGCTTGTGCATGTTCCAGATGAGGAGTATTTGTTCCCATGCCAAACGTAACTGCAACAACAACATCACGGATAAATTAGGAATCACATAGAAATGGAGATAAATGATAAATTAGGAAGAAAAGTAACTACCAAGATCATGAAATGCATTTTTTTTTGTTACTAGTAGAAATCTATGGAAATAAAAAACCGTAGAAAAAGATGAGAAAAAGAAGAGGATTTGTGAAATGAGAAAGAATAGCGAAAAGAATGAGAGAGAAATCAATTCTGGCTGCCCCTTCTCATTATTATTTAAAGCAAAAAACATGTACAAAGGCAAGTACATCCTTATTTGGCAACTGAATACAAAAACTCAATAAAGAACTTGAAAAAGATATTCCAAAACACTTCAAAGGGTCTCAACAAGTATACTGCGGTCCTCACTACCTATCTAAACAAATAATCAACAAAATTAACTCATAAATCTACACAAAAATCCTAACACACCCCCTCAAGTTGGGAATAAATTTCAGACATTCCCAACTTGCATAGGTCAAGTTCAAGTTTATTCTTTGCAACTCCTTTGGTGAATACATTGGCCAATTGTAATTTAGAAGGAAACATGTGATAGGTAGACTTTTCCGACTGCCACCCTTTCTCTTATGAAGTGCCTGTCAACTTCAATGTGCTTTGTCCTATCCTGATCAAACTTAGTAAGGATATAACCCAAAGTAATTCTGAAACACAATGGGCCATAGATCTATATTCAACTTTTCCATGAAACTAAATTTCCTTCCACAAAAGTGCATATGATTTAAAGTTTTGGAAATGCTAAGTGTATTGGAAAGACAATTTTAAAAGACATATCAGAATACACCTTGGATACGCATGTGTATTGAAGAAAAATTAAAATGCACAGATACACATGTAAACACTATAAATACTTCAATAAATCATAAAAATACATCCATAACAATAAATATATGGCCTCAATGTGGTATACATATATTAAATTAATATATTTTAGTGGTTTTATAAAGAAATACATTGTAGTTAATTATAATTTCATTAAAAAAACCCTATGCGTAACTATAATTTATAAATTTTAATTCTTAAGTTTTAAGGATAGAAAAACCCAACTATCCTATCCAACCATAAAACATGCATTGACATAACTTCTAAGAGAAAATATTGTTAATATTTATTTATTATTTATTTAAATAATTACTATTTTATTTTTTATTAATAAACATTGTACAATATATTCAAAAAAATAATTACTAAAGAAATTTCAATTGCTCTTAGGATATGATAGATTATCCATAGATCTATGATATATTCAATCATTGTGATTAGATCATAAAATATAATTAATTATTATTTATTTTTTAATTCTAAAAAATATTAAAGAAGAAATTTCAATTGATCTATAGATATTATTGATAATCCATTGATCTTAAACATATTAAGTCTTTATCAGCAAATAAAAAATTACATTTTCTATTTTTTTGTTATTTTATATTTTTCCCAAATCTGTTCATAAAATTTCCATAAATGCACTCAAAATACAAAAAAATTGTGATTTTTTTAATATAAGAAATATAAATCAATATAAATTTAAACATTTTTAAGCATTCAAGAAAAAAAAGAAATCACAAAGTATTATGAAAAATTTAAAAACTATCTTCATAAATCATGAATGATTCACACTTGTTTCTTGCATTTTTTTTGTGTATCTAGCACTCTAGGAATGAGGTTTGAAGTTTTAGAATCATTTGGGGTGAAAAAAGGCTTTCTTTCCCCTTTTATGTTTTTTTTTTCATTTTTTGTCCGTATCTTTTCTATAGCATATCCATCGACTCTATCAATACACCACCAATATGATTTGATCTGGTTTCGAAACAATGGAAAAAAGATGAAATCATCGATTTCCCACTATCACGTATTGGGTTTTAAAAGATACAATACAATACACCCCATATCAAGCATATTGTGTTGAAATTTAAAACCTTGAAGGTGCATACCCATGATGTGGATCTCCTGTCATTTAGAAACCTCTACATGGATGTTTCTTTGGGTATGCAAGTATCCTATCAATGGATTTGTAGTGCTGAACTCGATGAGCAAGCACATATGACTCACAACATTTACAACATAGGAAATGTCTGGGAATGTCATACATGGATATAGTAGTAGACCCATAATCCTCTGATATGTTGCCACATTCTTAACCAACTCACCATCCAAAGCATTAATCTTGTTGTTCAGATCAATAGGTGTATCAGTTGGTTTAACTCCTACCTTCCTAGTTTCCTATAGTAGGTCTAATACATACTTCCTTTGAAATATAAATACCCCATGCTTGGATATTGCAACCTCAATCCCCAGAAAATGTTTCAGTTCATTTAGATCCATAATCTCAAATTCTTGATATAATGACTTCTTGAGTGCAAAAATCTCCCTTTAATCATTTAATGTAACAACTATGTTATCCACATATACAATCAGTATTGACACCAATGATTCTCTCCTCTTCAAAAAGATGGTGTGATCTTATCGGATCAATGTGTATAAAAAATGAATAAATTCTCCCCTAAACCTATCAAACCATGCTCTAAGTGACTATTTCAGACTATATAATGATTTCTTCATCCTACAGGCTTTTCCCTCACTAGCATTCTCATAGAAACCATCTAGAAAGTCCTCCTCCTACAAATCACTTGAAGGGATGAAAGATCCATCATATGGATGGCCGAACCCTGTAGTAAGTTTGGGCAAACTATCAAAAATTTCTCTCTCATCTGCGAATCGCATTTCTTATTTTAGAAAACTGCATTTTCAATGATCATTCTTGAAAAAAAACTGAACCAAATCTAAAACCAATAGAAAGTGAGGGATATACCTGATACGAAGTAGAAATAACTCCCAATGCAGGTGTTCACGCCCAAAGAGAAGACCAAAACCTGCTTCCATTGAAGATGACACAGTGTGTAGTGAAGCAAGATCAGTAGGATGGTTCTTCAAAAAGAACCTGAATTCTTCAGCAAAAATTGGGTAAGGGCTGGTGAGCACGACTTCAGATTGCTTCTTCTACCAAGTAGCAATATCAAGAATGCTTCTTGATTAGTTCCACAAGGCTAGAACTCTGTATATCGCTGTTGTGTTAAAACTGAGGAATTCGCCCCCTATTTAAAGACTTCTTCGAATTAGCCTCCTAATCCAATTAAGAGAGAGTTTCTTGATCCAAATCTGATATTTGGGTCTGGACTCCTAGATGGATAAGACTTATCTTATCCTTTAGCTAATCCTCATTAGATTATAAATCAGATCTTGCCCCTTTTTTAATTAACTAACTTAAGCCTAGTTCGAATTGGGTCGTAAGCCCATTAAGCTTATGTGCTCACTTACTCCTTAACCTGTTGCACATTTGGCTTTCTTTGTATGGTGTGGGACCCTAACATTGATCTACACATCAGCCACATGGGTTCAGCCCAGCCTTTGTTACAAGGCCTGCTTGAATTCACTGTACGAGACAATAAACCCCTAAGTCCATCACCATGGGCTCTTAATGGGCCCAACATTTACACTAAATAGTTCTTGGATCCAGCCACTTTTTGAAAACCCAAGAACTGTGGGCAGATGCAAGATTAGACCATTAGGTATTACCCTCAATGGTCTTACACTTAACCTCTCATCCCATAATGATCAAACACTGTCCGACAACAAAGGACCTCTCCCTTGGTTGCAAGGTACAGTGATGCACTATCTACTCACATGGATGCCGGGAATTAAAACATTTTGGAAACATTTTCAAACCATAATATATATATATATATGTATATCTTTCTATAAATATATTTTTCAAAACCAAATTTCAACGTTTGAAATCAACTATCGACAGTTTAGGTTTCTATCAGAGAGAGTGCATTCCTTGATCATTCACTTTGTCCAACAAGGGGGCTGATCCTGCTACTATGATCACCCACTCAGTTGAATTCTCAAACTGTCCCAACATACCCAGGTTTTGACCCCCTTTAAGGATCTCACTGATTGGCATATCAAAAACAGTCCAATCCGACACCTAGTGCAGTACCATAATCGAGTCTAGGGGTCAGGTGTAACATTCCAGTTTTGCCCATCTATCTCCAAGGTCCATAGCAATACTGGAATTTGGTCCAGTTCAAGGTTTCAGGAAAACTAACATTGTATGCACCTCAAGTCTCACCCTGGCAATTGAGACAAGCCACCCCAACCAACTTGGCGGTACATCAGTGTCAGCCCTGGCAAGTAGCCCTAGATCTATCCAACGACTGTGAAGATTCTATACTAACACGAGTCTCATAAGTATCCAGTTTAAGGGTATTACACAGAAAAACACCAAATGACATGAATAAATTATGCACTTTATTCATTTACAATAAATGACATAATGTACATCAATCTGATTGGAGCTAAGAGCATACACTATCTAACATCACCATATATACATCGAGCTGGAAGACTAACTATGAGTAAGTAGTTGTTAGATATAAGAGAATCTAAACTGAGTTCATCATAGCCACTAGTGAAAAAGTCTCCAAATAATCCATACCATGGGTCTAAGTATACTCTTTTGCAACCAACCTTTCCTTGTACCTCCCAATACTATCATCAGCCTTGTACTTCATAATGAACATACATTTACATCCAACTATCTCCTTTTTTATAGGAAGATCAATTATTTACCATGTCTAATTCTTGGTCAAAGCTTCTATCTCTTCTATCATAGCAGTTCACTACTCAAGTTTAGAGATGGCCTCACTAACATTCCTAAGTATAGACAAAATATAGAGAACAAAGGAAGGCACGATAGGAAGGTGAGAGAGTACTGTAGGAGAGATGGTATTGAATGTAATGGAATGTACACTTTTTCTTTCCCTTTCGAATGCAATGGGAAGATCAATCAGCTATAACATCAATGTTATATATAAAAACATCATCAATGGGATTAGAGGCAATAACATGTTCAAGGGAAATACCTAAAATTATATCAGCCAAACTTGAAATATCAGATGGACCAATGAAGAATCGTGCAAGTTCATCTACAAGAGCATGTGTAGAGTCAACCCTCTTGCGTTGGCATGGAAAGAAATATATGGCAAGTCATAGTGGGTTAAGCAATGGGACTGGAGCTGATGGTTGAGCAAAAGGTGGAACTCATGGACCAAATGGAGGAATAGGAAGAG
>NW_010729146.1:696318-717391 GCF_000365185.1 Nelumbo nucifera | reverse complement strand
TTTTTAATAAGAATCTTTTATATTAAGAAGAATAAAGATGCATAACATTAATTGAAAGGGGGGGGGGGGAAAAAGCCACTTTCTTTCCCCTTAACTTTTCTTCCCTTGTCTTTCATTTTCTCTTTTTTTCTTCTCTTTCTTTTTCTTTCCCATCCCTTTCTTTTCCTTTCCTTTCCTTTTTTTTTGTCTTTTTATATAAGATGTGCATGAGGCGCTTGAGGTGTTTGCCTCTAGTGTACTTCATGAAAAAAGCACATTAGGCATATGCCTCAGAGGTGTCAGTGCCTCTAGCATATGGCTCAGGGCGTTTTGGGAGTGCCTCGCCTAGAGGTGGACCTCCAAGCGTACACCTCCCACACCTTTTGAAACACTGCTTCCATATTCTAGGTGTGCCATTTAAACCTTCTTTTTTCATTTACATAAAGCCAAAACCCAGATTCATCTTTTCCTATAGCCAATGAATCACCAATATAGAATCGTCTTAAACAACCAGTCTACTAATATTTAGCTCTTTTCCCTTGGCAATCCTTCCATAACAACCATAATCTTAGCTCTAAGAGAGTCACCTGTGCCAATTGGTCCTGAGAATAATGCAACAACTTTTCCTTCTTCATCTCCGAAGACACCTCCAATACTTAAAGGACTCAGGTTACCTTCATTACTCCCATCAAAATTCAGCTTAATAAATCGATCAAATGGCGGGGACCAAAGAGGCCTATTTTAACCTTAGAAGGGGCTGAGTCAGCCACTCCCTTCCAATTGCAAAGAATCTATAGAAATATCCTCAAAAATTTTAAGGATTTCACCCATTGCAGCACTGATAATAATAACTTCAATTAATGGTCCTCTACTTCTCACTTTTTTAGAGAATATTCTTAGATTTCTTTCTTCCTATATTGTTTAACAGACATCACTAGTGCATCTCCACAGAATACAACCCCTCTTCTTTGGTCACCTTAGAGAAAAGGAAACAAACAAGCTTTTCCAGTAGAGAAGTCCACATGCAACCAAACAACAAAAGAAACCAAACCTAAATAGAAAGAACAAAAGGGGCAGGAGATTAATAAATGATAGCAAGTCTCACTCCTAGCCTTATAAAGAATGCAAGGAGGCATAGTTGGCCATAGTGTATTCCTTCCTTAACAGACAAAGAATGCAAGGCGGGCGCCTAGGCGTCGCCTAGGCGATGGAGTTTTTCAAGTAAAAATATGTATCCTAGGGTAATTCCCTAGGTTCCATAATCATATTTCCTTAATAATTATCCATAATTTTCTTGATAGAAGTATAAACTTCATGTTAAAGTATAGAAAGTCAACATATTCCAACATATTCATGAGAAGAAAAGAAGAAAGAAAATAAATTTTAAAAAATATATGGGCTGAACCCCTATTTTTGATATAAGAAAAGAAGAAAAGAAAAGGTAGAAGAAGAAAATCGATATATAGTATAGACACATTTTAAGTTCTTCCTTAGTTAATGGTTCAGGTTTTAAAGTCTTTCAGGGTTCAATTCAGCATTTAGCAATGTTTGTGTTGATTAAACCCTAATAAATATGAAAATAATAAAATGAAATTAGTATATAGACAAAAAAATGAATATTTCAGTTTAAAAATGTCTATTTTAAAATTATAGCTTCAAAAAATTAAGAATATAAGAGTTTTGCCTAATACACTATAGAAAACTGTTAGGCGATTAGGCGAGGCGAGCCTCCAAGGGCGCCTTGTTGCCTAGACGTCGCCTTAACAACTATGGCATTTTGGTGCATTTCTTTACTTCACCTTAGCTTAGGCCATAAGGAATTTCCTTGTTATGATCCACAATCTCATCAAATTTGGATTTCTTGTAAGGTCATTTTTCTTAAAAACTTGTCCTTTTTTGAGTGCATTGCAAAATTGCACGCTCCATCCCTATTTATCTTGCAAAACTCTGACCTTGCAAGTTCCTCTCTCAGAAGCCTCTTCTTCTCTACCATAGACACAAATTTCATGTATTTGATTGACACAAAATATGGAGACAAATTACAAATGAATTTGTCATAAAGAAAAATACAAGGGATTTAACTCTCTTCAATTCTACTCGATGATGCGACCAACCTTTGATTAACGGTCGGAAATGATTAAGATGAGGGCCATTGGTATGTTTATCGTACTTCTTGAAATGCCAACATCGATTTCTTTGATTTTGGGGTTTTTTGAAAAGTTGATGTAGATCTTTTCACTCTGGGTTTCATTTGGTTCTAAAGAAGTACAAGAAACATGCCAATGACCATTGTCTTCATCATTTTTTACTGTTAATCAGAGGTTGTTCACGTCAATGAGAAGAATCAAAGAGAGTTCAAATCCCTTGTATTTTTTTCATTACAAATTCATTTCATAATTTGTCTCCATATTTAGTGTTAATCAAATATACAATTTTTTTATCACGAGGATAATTGCACTATCGGCCTAATTATGGCATTTGTAGATATGTGAATTTCAATTGCTAATAAGTGGACTAACTTACATAGTAGCTCTTCCATGTTAATATTGACTTCCATGGGCCCAAGGCCCAAGTTTACATAAACATGACCCATGGCCCAAGGATCCAAGTGTACTAAGTCCAATTATGCCCATGTCCTATTGAAATAGGGTGGTCTCATTGGCATGACTACTAACTCCACATAATGGAGAACGTATGGGAGTTAACTCAAATCCACCACCCTACTTACATGAGATTGGTTACCAAGGTGGGCTGAGGTGGTAGCCCCAATCCTAGGCTATAAATAGCCTTGCCTAGGATGAAAGATTCACTTTACAAAAGCTCTCATTCTCTCACACCGAAACTTGAGAATTGCAAGGAACCACAAATTCTTGCAAACTCCAATTACATCAAGATCTAGAGAGAAGAAAGAAGAAAAAAAAAGCTTCTTACTTTTCTACTCCACACTAATTCAAGCACTCCCAAGAAGATCAATGCACTACAAAACAGCCCTCGTTTTCATCGAATTCGACCGTTAATTAGAGGTTTCCCACGTCATTGAGTAGAAACAAAAGTTTCATCCCTTTTATTTTCATTATTACAAGTTTATTTTTGTAATTTGTATCCATATTTTGTGCTAACTACACGAAATTTGGGTTGACAAATTACTAGAACGCCCACTAGAACACTCTCTTCTTCTCATCTTTCGAATCGACAACATTCATCCAATAGCTACCAAGAAGACTACAACTTCCTTAAATAAGTTCTCTAGCGCTTTTCGTTCTTCCTACGACCGACCTATCACAAGTGCCATGGCGAAATCCAACAAGGTTCAACTATCATCACCAATGGAGTTTCCACCCATGAAAATCACCAAAGTGACAAATCCAACCCTTTATAGTCCGATTTGAGCAAAAAGAAGAAATTTGTCCCAAATGACCAATCCAACACCAGGCCAAGAATGGGATCTTACTCCTCTCTATCATATAACCACTCCTACTCAGCCACTAGTAGGAATAATTCCATTAGATGGTTGAAGCCATTGACAAATTTTAGAACTCTAATGTTGAGAAAGATCTCCAAATTGCCAACCTAATGAACAAATTGGAGATATAGACCCACCAAGCATAATCCAACCAATGACCTCACCATCTTGGATTTTGTCCTCCAATGACTCCTAACCTCCAAGAGTAGCAAAAGCAACAGCAAAAGAAGCACGGTCATGCCACCGTGCAAAACGCGATGCAAGACAGCGCTAAAGTCTTTGTCACCTCTCTAACTATGATCAACTCTAGTGTAGGAAGAGTCCCACAAACAACTCTACTGTATGCTAAACCATACACTTGTCACATTGATGAGATGTGAATGTCAATCGGCTACCGACCTCCCAAGTTCCAACAATTTAACGAGAAGGGCAACCCGAAGTAGCACATAGCCCACTTCATCGAAACTTAAAACAATGCAAGAACTTATAGCCATCAAATGGTGAAGCAATTTGGTCGCTCCCTCTCAAGTCTACAATATTCGATTAGTACACTAACCTCAACTAGGTTCCATCGACAATTATGACCAACTTGAGAGAGTTCTTCACCTACTTCTACTGCACACACTAACTAGTCAGACATCCAGAACTACCTATTTCAAGGAAAAAGAAGGATTGACTTGCCATTGACTACATTGAGCGATGGAGAAATCTCGACCCTAAGGTTGTGTTTGGTTTGAAGGAAAAGGTAGGGAAAGGAAGGGAAAGGTGGGGAAACCTTTACAAACTTGTATAGGTTTCCTTGTCTTTCCCTTCCTTTCCCTACTGTTTCCTTCAAACCAAACATAGCCCAAATGTAAAGAGAAAATTAGTCAGTCCTCTGTTGTAGACACATGTCCATTAGGGGCTAATCAGCACCATCCAAAGACATACCTACCTCCTTCAACGAACTGGCTAATCAAGCTCATGACTTGGAGATCCAGATAGACAAACACAGAAATCCTCAACTAACTAATCCCCATGAAAAGAAGTCAGGTAAAAAGGAATTCAAGAAAGATCCAAAGGTTGTTGCCCACCACCTCTCTATTAGACACAGGGTACAACTAGTCAATCAAACACAACGTTAATTAGCTGAGCTCCCTTAGAGAGATAGATGAACTCCGTAAGGATGGCTATCTAGGAGATTACAGAAAAAGAAAATGCAAGGTTACGGTTGGCTAAGCTTGAGGCGTTAGATGAGAAATGGTTAAAAGCTCAACAAGGTATAGAGTGCTACCAAGTTCATCTTGCATGTGCATTCAACAAGAAGGTTCAACTTCGCACCTTTCAAAAAGGAGATCCAATCCTAGTTGTTCGACAACTTACCATTCTCTTGCACAATCTAGGGAGGAAATTTTACCTTAAATGGATGAGCCCCATGTGGTTGAAGTCTAAATTAATGGTTTGTATCTCCTTGTTACACTAGAGGGTCTTCGTCTTCAGCCCATTAATGGAAAGTACTTAAAGAGGTATTACCCTAATCTTTTACATTGTAAAGCTCCTACACACATGAGCCAAAATTGTGAACAGAAAAACAAGTCTTTTACATTGTAATGCTCTTGGCCCGCATGAGCCTAAATTGTGAATGGCAAAAGAAAACAAACAAACAAATAAACAAACAAGTCTTTTGCACTGTAATGCTCCTGGCTTGCGTGAGCTTAAACTGTTAATGACAAAACAAAACAAAAAAAAAAAGCCTTTTCATTGTAATGTCCTCGGCCTACATGAGCATAAATTGTAAACAACTTAAAATAAATGTCGAACATATTCCAAAGGCAAAAAAGGGAACTCCAACTTTATTGCTCAAGTATATCATTTACAATCCAAAAACGATTTTCTCTTAAACATTATATTTGCTTGGGACCTTGGTGAAATCAATCTGCTTTGGAGAGGGCCTTGAATGCATCCAGAAGTTCATCTCCCATCCTGTCTATGCCTTGCACTTCTTCTTTGCTTGTGACCTTTGCTTGCTTTAGTTCATCATATTGAAATTTTATAGTTGCAAATGCCACCTCTACCTCCTACTAGTCTTGGGCGAGAGTACTATCTCAAGACTATTAGACAGTGTATGCCCTTATCTTCAATCAGCATGACGTACATTATGACATTTATTGTAAATAAATAAAGTACATATTTGGTTCATGTTATTGTGGTGTGTTTCTGTGTAAACCCTTAAACGGGACACATATGAGACTCGTGTTAGTTTAGAATTTTCACAGCCGTTGGATGGATCTGAGGAGATTTATCTTGTCAAGGCTAATACTGATGTGCCACCAAGTTGGTTGGGTGGCTTGTCTCAGTTGCCAGAGTGAGACCTGAGGTACATGTAGTGTGGGTTTTCTTGAAACCCTAAACTAGACCAGAATTCCAGTATTGCCCTAGACCTCGGAGATAGATGGGAAAAACTAGAATGCTACACCTGACCCCAAGACTCAATTATGATATTGCACTAGGTGTCAGATTGGGATGTCTTTGATGTGCCAATCAGTGAGATCCTTAGAGGGGGTCAAAACCTGGGTATGTTGGGACAGTCCGAGAATTCATCTGAATGGGTAATCATAGTGATAGGATCAGCCCCTTTGTCGGACAAAGTGAATGATCGGGAAAATGCACTCTCTCTGATGGAAACCTAAACTGTCAGCAGTGGATTTCAAATGTGCATGAAATTTGGCTTTGCAAAATATATTTATATAGAGATATACTTATATATTATGTTTTCACAAATTGTTTGCGAAATATTTTAATTCTCAAGATCCATGTGAGTAGAGAGTTCAACACTGTACCTTGTTGCCGAGGGAGAGGTCCTCTCTTGTCGGGTAGTGTTTGATCATTAAGGGCTAAGAGGTTAAGTGTAAGACCATTGAGGGTTATACATGATGGGATAATCTTGCATATGCCCACAGTCCTTGGGCCTTCATAAGATGACTGGACCCAATGACCATTTAGTGTAAATGTTGGGCCCATTAAGAGCCCATGGTGATGGACTTAGGGGTTCACTGTGTTCAGAAATGAATTCGGCTAGGCCTTATAATAGAGGCTAGGCTGAACCCATGTGGCTGATGTGTAGATCAATGTTAGGGTCTCACGCCATACAAAGAGAACCAAGCTAGCCAACATTAAAAGGAAGTGAGCCTGAAAGCTTAATGGGCCTAAAATCCCATTTCAAACTGGGTTAATTGAATTAATTAAATAGGGGCGGATATGGGTTTGGATCAGTAGATAAGGATAAGAGGATAAGTCTTATCCACTTAAAGAGTCCAGATCCAAATAAAGATTTGGATCAAGAAACTCCTAATTTGATTAAGAATAAGTTGATCTTTAACTACAGATAAGATAAGGGATTATCCTTATCACTTAAAGATTTTATATCCAAAAAAAGATTTGGATCAGAAGACTCCTAATCAGATTAGGATGTTGTCTCTTTAAGGTTATAAAAAGAGAGCAGGGCGGACATGAAAAATAGACCAGACACAACACAGAGATAAGACAACTCAGTTAGACTGATCTTGCCTTCAGTTCTTTTTCTTCCTGCTCTTACTGCCCTACCCTGTTCGATCTCCAGTTCTTGGATTTGATCAAGATTTGATCTTGATATTGTTTCTTGCTAGAAGAAACAATTCTAAAACTGTGCTTACTACCCCATTCGATTCTTGCTAAAGAATCACAAGTTCTTGGTGAAGAACTACCTGTTGATCCTGTCTCATCCTAAGTTGTGTCATCTTCAGTGGAGGGAGGATTTGGTACCCTCTTTGGGCGTGAACACCTACGTTGGGAGGAGAATTCTTATGTGGATTCCATATCAGGTATATCCCTCCCTATTCTTGGTTTCATATTTGGTCCAGTTTGGTTACAAGAACAAACATTGAAAATGTAGTTTTCTAAATTGGGAATAAGATTCCCGGATGGGAATAAAGAAATTTTGAAATTTCGCCCAACCTTCCCGGCCATCCATAAGATGGATCTTCCATTCCCTTCAAAGACATCAAGGAAGAATGTCGCTTTACTTGCTCCTATCCTCTCACCCTAAAGTGCTTGTATCATTGTCTTGATTTGATGTTGCTCATCTTCAACAATGGCAATGTTTACTTTGACCTAATTCCTCTGATTACTAATGGAAGATGTATTCAACTTACCTGCAATCATCTTCATGGATAAAATTGATAATTCTTTCTTCTTTTGCCTTTTAGTCGAAACACTCATACTTCTATCTCTATGAGCAAGATACCCCTTTGCACATGATAACAATGAATCAACCTCTTGGATCAAGGGAAAAGTATCAAGGTGGAAGACATCTTCAAGCGCCTTTGTCACCAAAGGCAAATTGATTGTCTACAAACTCATGTAGTTGAAACCTTTTTGGGTCACAAGCTCCAACTTAGCTTTTAAGAAGCTTCTTACCCCTTCCATATTAAGCAAGTGTACACATGCCACATAATCTCCAATAGGACTAATGGACCTCTTGAAATAGGTCGAACACTCTTGCATTGCTTGATCTATTAAAGACCCTCTTGAACAAGGAGAGGGAGATTATGAGTGTTATAAGATGTGGCACTACAAGAATGGTTGGTTGGAATAGAATGTACTTCCTCGGTTTGATGTTTACCTTGTAGGTTAGATGATGCATGACCAAGTGCCTCATCATCAGAAAGAGAAAAGTCATCAATGTCATCTTAGTGCATCCACCATGTTTTCAATGACATTTGTTCCTATAGTGTCGTTATGAGGAATCTTTGTGAATGGCTTTAAATTATGATTTTCTGGCACAGGCAAAAAGTTGCAAGAAAGAGAGGCTATAATTGTAAGAAAACTAAGTCAATGAAAGCAAAATCAAAATATAAAGTGCGAATCTTACCACTAGCAATGGCACATGGTGATATAACTAAAAAATTAGGTAAAATAGGAAATGGTGGACTAATCACAAATGACTGATTAGTTATTGCGTCAATAGGCTCCATACACTTTTCATGGGATCTCCCTCAAAAATACTAGAAAGAGCACACTCCAATGACTTAACTCATTGACGAGATCATTCAACACTTGCATGAGTCTCCTTATCACAAGACTAGTAGAGGAAGATCTTTTCCACTTCCTAGATTTTGAGGCATCAACATCCATCACCAGACTTTGTTCAGATGTCCCTATAATTGGTACTTTTATAGGATCATCATCCAATTGAATTATTTCTCAAGATTATGAAGTTGGTGCCTTAGGACCATATATCTTCACCAACTTCCGACAATGTTACTTATTGTTAGGAGGGTGAGCAATTGTAAGGTCATTGCTTTTCCTTGCCCTAGGGTGTTTTTAGGCACATGTACAATTCTATTGTGTACTATTGTACAACTTAAATTGCTCAAATATAAGGTCTTCACAACAATTTTCTCTAAATTTTTTCCTACACCTTGCATCCACCATTTTCGATAAGTCGAGTCACATTGGTTATCAATATGTTGAAGAAGTTTTAGAATATGAAATGTAGCTCTGATATTCACTTGAGTAAGGGATAACTCTATAAAGCTAGGTGGGCAGGCCTTGTAAAACAAGTGCTATATTTGGTGGAAACACAATTCATTCTGAGTATCATGAGATCCATTTATCTCTATAGAACACAATGGGTTGGAGATTCACCACTTAACACATTTGTATGGCTTCATCAACATCAAACCCTCACATACCTTCAATGGTCTAAGGTCCCTAGGTCCAAAGTTTTGTAGACTTTTGGGTCCAAGGTCTCTTGGGTTTAGGGATTAATCTGCATAGAGTTTCTTGACTAAAGTCACAGCATGCGGAACTTCATCAACAATGGGCCCTCATAGACCTTCAAGAAAGTCACAGCATGCGGAACTTCATCAACAATGAGCCCTCACAGACCTTCACTAATCCGGGGTCCCTAGGTCTAGAGCATCATAAACCTTTGAGTCCGAAGTCCCTTGGATTTAGGGATTAGTCTACATAGAGCTTCTTCACCAAAGAGCACAACATGCAAAGCTTTATAGCAACAAGCCCTCATAGACCTTCATTGGTTTGGGGTCCCTAGGTCCAAAGCATTGTACACTTTCATGTCTAAAGTTTTTTGGATTTGGGGATTAGTCTACATAGAGTTTCTTGACCAAAGAGTCACAGCATGCAAAGCTTCATTAGTAGTAAGCGCTCGTAGACCTTCACTGGTCTAGGGTCCCTAGGTCTAGAGCTTCATAAATCTTCGAGTCCGATGTCTCTTGGGTTTAGGGATTAGCCTACATAGAGCTTCTTCACCAAAGAGAAACAACATGCAGACCTTCATCAATAGTAGGTCCTCGTAGACTTTCATTGGTCCAGTGTCCTTAAGTCCAAAGCTTTGTAGAACTTTGAGTCTGAGGTCTCTTGGATTTAGGGATTATTATACATAAAGCTTCACTAGCGAGTATGATGCACGGAGCTTCCTTCTTCACTCTAAGGTAAAATATATTTTTATGGTATTGACATTCCTATTTTGTTTATGTAGGTGATTCCTTTGGTTCACCTGGTCATGATGTCCCTTCATTATTTCCTATATCTTCTCTATCAAGGAATTTTCCTCAAGAAGGGTGGATGATGAAGCATGAGGGTCCCTCTTTAAAGGGACAATTCTTTCCTTTGCTTTCCTAATGTATTGGTAAAGAACTATGGATCGAGGAGTGCTCATCACATTGAGCTCATGCTTTCCGTTGATGAGTCCATGACAAGTCCTTATGGTCAAGATGGAGTTGAGCCAGAACCGCTTCTAAGTATGATAGAGGTCAGCTGGTACCCTGAGATCCATGAAATGCACCAAGGGGATCATATTATTATACCTAGGCAATCATGCTTAAGACATCCCTTCCACCATACCATTACTCATAATCGTCTATTTCCCTATATTGCAAAAAAAGATGCAACAAGGATCTGAGAAATAAGGAATCAACCTTAGCCCAAGTGGGGAGATTCAATATTTGAGCAGGTTCTAGGATTGGGGTCATAAAGTATACAACCATCTTCGAGTCATAGGGAGCAATGAAAGAACTAAATTGAACAATTTATGCAATCACTCATGTGTATAGTCAACTAGACAATATTTATAGAGCTCTATATCAGGTTTGGTGCCCTGACACAAACACCCTTGTGACTAGTCAAGCTAAGATCGGAATCTCTTTGGGACAATCGACAGATTTCAGGCCTTTCTATTGGTGGAGAATATTATGAAGTAATCCCCAAGTTAGAGGAGTTGATGTCTTCTAGTCTAGATAGTTTGCCTCGTTCTTGCCAATATCAGTTTAAAGCCTATGCTCAACTTGCCTCCAAAAAAGGATCTGGCCGAGTTACTCTTGTAGATTTGCCCGAGTTCTAGCACACGATGAATGAAAGGATTTCAAACCCTCACTTTCTCCAAGATTACAAAGAGGCTAAGAATGGATATGATTTTAACATGACCAAGGAACATTATGCTATTAGGAAAATTAATAAGCATGTGCATATAAAAGGAAAACAAGTCAGTTCCAAGAGGTGTGGAGAGGATCCACTTGTTAGGTTGGGCTTTCCTAAGGGTCAGGTGATTGAGAATGAAGACTGGATAGCAGCCTACTTAGCCTTGTGGTTATGTCGCTTTGTCTTGCCCTTAAAACGACCTCAGCGTTCTTCATCTTGGGACATTCAAGGTAGAATCATGAATGGCTCATGGCATTATTGGTTTCCCCTATATTAGCAAGCACTTACCGAGGCCTTTCACACACCTACTTATAAGTGAAAGGGTCTTCTACCCTTCTCGGGGCATCAACGCTTGCATTTCCTAGACATTACTTGTATGCATGGGCTGGACTATACTTTTCTAGAAGTGTCTTCGCTGATGTTTTGTTGACTTACAAGCAACCTCTTATTGATATGTTTCAAGGGCACTAGAATGCCTATTTCTATAAGGTAGAAAGCTAAGTCAGCTCAAAACCTCCTTCGTGGAGCCATGTTAGAGAAGGATTTTAATAGAAGACCCAAAAAACTTCATAGTGTTCAGAATCCTGTAAAATGTTTGGACAATGATTCCTACTCCACAGAATTTAGAGAATTTATGTTCAGCACTCGGCTAGGCTATGTATGTCACGTCAAGGGTCTCGGTGTTGCTTGGAGATGTATAGTCCACATAGGTTTGCTCACCAGCAAGGCTTCCATCAAAGGGTTCCAAAGACTCCAAAGCACTTGTTTTACAAGGACAATCACACTCAACTTTTATAGCATGTGGTTAAGCCTTACTCAAGTGAATATTGGCAAGGTTCAAAGTATCAATACGCCCCTATTTATCGGTAGATATGTATCGGTTGTAAAAAGCATGTGGTTTTAGATTTTTTTCAAAATTTGGTTTTTGGGGAGGTTTTTATGCATATTATTTATTTAAAAAAAAAAAGAGGGTTTCCAAAATACCTATAAACAGGTGTATCAGGACCCCAAAGATATGATACGATACACCCGTATCAAAATTTTGATCCATAATAACAGGGCTACATTTCAAATTCCAAAACTTCTTAGAAATATTGATAGACAATGTGACCCAAATTATCTAAAATGGTGGATACAAGGTGTAAGGAAAGTTTTATAGGAAATTGTTGTGAAGACCTTATATTTGAGAAATTTAAGTTGTACAATAGAACACGGTAGAGTTGTACATGCGCATAAAAACACCCCAGGGAAAGTAAAAGCAATGAATCCAGCAAACAGCCTCTAGAACTACCCTTAAAAAGAGGACATGATAATGACCTTACAATCGCTCCCTCTCCCTCCTAACAATAAGCAACATTGTCAGAAGTTGGTGAAGATACATGATCCCGATCCTAAGGCACCGACTTCATAATCCTGAGAAGTAATTCAATTGGATAATGATCCTACAGAAGTAGCAACTCCAAGGGCATCTCAACAATGTTTGGTGATGGATGTTGATGCCTCTCAAAATCTAGGAAGTGGAAAAGATCTTCCTCTACCAAAGCCTTGTGACAAGGAGACTCATGTAATTGTTGAACAATCCCGCCAACGAGCTAAGCCATTGGAGTGTGCTCTATCCAACATTCTTGAAGGAGAGCTCATTAGAAGGCTAAGGAGCCTTTCGATGCAATAACTAATCAGTCATCTATTTTACCTGCTCTCTTAGTTCCATCACCCTATGCCATTGTAGTCTCTTTCTTGCAGCCTTTCTACCTGCGCCAGAAAATCATCACTTAGAGCCATTCATAGAGATTCCTCATAACAACACTACAAGAACAGATGCCATAGAGAACATGATGGATGCACTAAGAGATAGCATTGACAACTTTTCTCTTCCTGATGTTGAAGCACTTGGTCATGCATCTTCTAACAAGCAAGGTAAATATCAAACCAAGGAAGTACAGTTTATTCCAACCAATCATTCTCGTAGTGCCACCTCTTCTAACTCATAATCTCCCTCTCCTTGTTCAAGAGGGACTTTCACAGATCAAGCAATGCTAGAGTCTTCGCCCTATTTCAAGGGGTCCACTAGTCCTATTGGAAATTATGTGGCATGTGCACGCTTCCTTAATATGGAAGAGGTAAGAAGCTTCGTAAAAACTAAGTTGGAGACTATGACCCAGAAAGATTTCAACTACATGAAGACTTAGTAGACAACCAAGTTGCCTTTGGTGATAAAGGCCCTTAAATACGTCTTCCACCTTGATAATTCTCCCTTGATCCAAGAGGTTGATTCATTATTATCATGTGCAAAGGGGTACCTTGCTTAAAGAGATAGAATTATGAGTGTTTCAACTAAAAGGAAAAAGGCAATAGAGTTATCAATTTTTTCCATGAAGATAACTACAAATAAGTTGAATACATCTTCCATTAGTAATCAAAGGAATCAGGTCAAACCAGACTTTGCCACTGTTGAAGATGAGCAATGTCAAATCAAGATAAAGATACAAGCACTTGAGGATGAGAGAGTAAGGCTAGAGGATCAAGGATAGGAGCTCGTAAAGCGACGTTTTTCCTTGATGTCTTGAAATAATACTCTCATCCAAAACCAATAAGAGGCAAAGGTGACACTTGCAACTATAAAAGCTCAATATGATGAGCTAAAGCAAGCTAAGGTCAGAAGCAAAGAAGTGCAAGGCATAGATAAGATGAGAGTTGAACTTCTAGATGCATTCAAGGCCCTCTCCAGAATAGATTGAGTTCACCAAGGCCCTAAGCAAATAGAATGTTGTTTGAGAGAAAATTTGTTTCTGCATTGTAAATGATATACTTGAGCAATGAAGTTGGAGTTCCCTTTTTTGTCTTTGGAATATGTTTTGACATTTATTTTAAGTTGTTCACACTTTATGCTCACGTAGGCCAAAAGCATTACAATGAAAAGAAATTTTTTGTTTTGTTTTGTCATTAACAATTTAAGCTCATATGATCCAAGAGCATTATAATGCAAAAGACTTGTTTTTTTTCATTTTGTTTTTCCACTCACAGTTTGGGCTCATGCAGGCCAAGAGAATTACAATGTAAAAATCATTTTTTTTTTGTTTTGCTTTTCCATTCATAGTTTAAGTTCATGCGAATAGGAACATTACAATGTAAAAGACAAGGGGTAGTACCTCTTAAGGTACTTTCCATTAATAGACCCAAAATGAAAACCCTCTAGTGTAACAAGGAGATAGGCACCATTAGTTTATACTTGTCCCACCACATGAGGCTCATCCCATTTAAGGTGAAATTAACTCCCTAAACGATGCAAGAGAACAATAGGTCGTTCAACAACAAGGACTAGATCTCCTTTTTGAAAGGAGTGAAGTTGAACCTTATTGAATGCAACGAACTTGGTAGAACTCTATTACTTGTTGAGCTTTTAACCTTTTCTCATTTAATGCCTCAAACTTAGGGAGTTCATTTGTCTCTCTAAGGGAGCTCAACCAATCAACATTGTGCTTGCTTGACTAGTTGTACCCCGTGTCTAATAGAGCGGTGGTGGGCTACAAATTTTGGGTCTAATCCAAGCATTTCTTTGTTTGTCCAAGCAAATATATCTTTGTGGTCTTGAAGTAGTTTGAAGTATTTGGCCTCCTCTTCTAGACTTAGGAGTGTACTCACATAAACTAATCTAGGTTTCTCAACAGTTCTGAGGTTCAACTCCTTCAAGTCATCAACTGTTTATTGGCCTCCCTCTTCAATGGTTGGTGGGACAGGCTTAAGTTGTTCACTCTGAAGAAAAGTTTGATGGGTCTTTATCATCTTCTTCAATGGTGATGTGATTAACTAAGACAATATCTTCATCCTTAGTTATATATTTACTTTTCTCTTTCATGCTTTACTCTAATAGAAAGTTAATCTTTGATTAAGAGGATGATGGAGACGTGATAACAATAGTTGTTGTTTAACTACCAAGGTCTTGCTAGAGGAAACTTCCACGTTTTCCACCAATTTCATCCAAGAAGGAACAATACTACAAGGCCCTGATTTTTCCTTTGTAGCAATGTTGCATTATAGGCCATGGCTTTGTTGTTGGATTTTCTTTTTTATATTAGCACCCTTAGGCCCAATGTAAGAGAATAGTGAAGTCCTTTGTGCTTGAGTAGATGATGTTGGAGTAGCAACCTATTCTCCAAGCCTATCGAACATTGGTTAATTTTTGCTTGGTTCTCCTAGTCGATCCAAGACTGAAGTTTGTTGTTTATACTTCTTTTTCTTCTTGTCAGTCACCACTTCTGTAGTAATGTGGTTGGATGATTCCTTCTTTAGTGAAATTCAAATTGATGGGCTTTGATGATATCCCAAGCCAATGTTCTACTGAGGGCTATAGGAGCCTCCACTTTGTAAACTTCTTTGCATCTCCATCAACTCGTATACTTGTCTAGTTGCAAGGATTGGCTCAAAGTCCCCTAATTGGCGATTGGCACCCTCTTCATACCCTACCTTCTTGAGGAGACCCTTCTAGTTACTTTGCTTTACAACTTGATGAAGCTTTGACAAAGCCCTTTTAGTGGTGGTTTAGAGACTGAAGACTTAGATGCTAAGGAGATTGGAAGAACAAGCTACTTCTTAAGAACTTGAATGTCACCCCTTAATATTGATGTGGTGCTTGATGTAGACACTACTTCAAAAAGTAGTTTCCCTTCCCTTTGCCTTGACTTTGGTATGTAACGAAGCATGAGGGCTAGTTAGTTAATAGGAGAGAATGCCAAAGGTTGAGTTATTGCCAGAGTAGCAGATGTGTGTTGACTTTGTAGGGGCTTCTTGTCACAGCTTGATGATGGATTTTCTTCTTTGTGCATTGTGTCTTCACCTTTCTTCCAAATTTTCACTATGAAAAACTTGGGTACAAAGACTAGAAGAGCTTTTAATATAACTTTGTCAATGTAGAACTTGGCATTAGAAAAATGTGTTTTAGCTTTCCTAAAAGGTTCTAACTTGGCAACCACCTTCCTTTAAGCTCTATTTTTGTAATATTTAAAGCATTGGTGTCATGTTGAAGCACTACACCTATTTCATGCAACCAATGACATCCCAAAAGTAGTTGGTAGGATGCCTTGACATCGATGACATGTAGAAGGGCAAAAGATGTCAATTCCCTGATTTTTATCTCGAAGCGCACAATGCCCATAGTATGTTGCCCCCTATAATTAAAGCTTTGGATTGTCAACTTGTTCTCTAACAACTCAATATTGTCAATCTCAACTTTCATTATAGAAACTGACATGATGTTAACGGAAAATCCACAATCAATGAGAATGTGTGACATATTCTGTTCACAAACATATCCAGTAGCATACAAGGGTCTATTATGTGGATGGGACCCAAGTTGTAAATCCTCATCTAAAACAACATACAAGTCTCATTATAAAGACTGGCATGATGTTGACAGCAGATCCACAATCAATGAAGATTTGTGACATCTTTTGTTCACAAACATATCCAGCAACATACAAGGGTTTATTATATGGATGGGACCCAAATTGTAAATCCTTGATTGTAAATGTCATTGTTGCGATGCAGTCCACGCAAACGTCTCTTTCTGGTACTTTGCATTAGTACTTGTTGGGGAGTATTAGGGTTCTTATCATTTCAAGAACCTTTTGTGGTAGTCGAAGTGCTTGAGTGAGGCTTAAGTAGGATGAAAGTTCCTTCGACTGCTCTATCACTTCATCAATCATATGGTGCTCTTGAAGAACCCTTATCATGTCTTCTTCCTTGTCGGATGAAGCTTTTTCTATTGATGGTGATGTATTTTCTTCATCAATTGTCACCATGTACACCGCTATACACTCCTCTTGGAAGAGTTCTTTGGGCATGAACTCTCGAAAGGTTATTTGAGTTGGATGAGGCCTTGCTAATAGGTGGTACTCAAGGTGCTTTCTTATTTGCCACCTTCTTCCTAAAACCATTATGTACTCACCTCTTGGTACTCCGCTTTGGTTTGGTCGATCTGACCTCATCTTGAGATGTTTCAGAGTCAATAGAGTACATAGAGATAGTCTTGCCCTCATTCAAAATGACCCCTTCAGGTTGGTGTCATACTTTCTCCCTAGGTTTCTTGCTAGTGAAGGTGGGCCACCAATCTTCAATCTCATCTTCTAAAATGCACGACACTTCCTAGTAGTCCAAATCATCAGTAATTAGCTCATAGAGAATCGGGATGTTAGGATTCCCAAATCTTTGCATGTCAGGATGGGCATAGACCATAATCACCTCTTACTCAAAATGGAATTGGATAGAAATTACCCCTCATGGGAAAGACACAATAGGAAGACATTGTTAGGGGTTTAACTACCTTGCCCCCAGTCTGCCTAACTTGAGGAGAAACCAATAGGTCGTGTTGCAGTATTGAATTGCCTTTTATAGGTGTAGAGTTCCTTGAGGTCAGGATGGTCACTATAGCTTGAGTAGAGGAGGAACTTATGGAGAGTTGCAATGGCACTAGATCAAGAGACCAAAAGTCACCATGGTGACATTAGTAGCAGCGAGATTCTCACCAAGATCAAACTCAAATTTTCCTTGTTCTACAAGATTAAATATATTGTCCTTAAACACAAAACACTTTTCAATTGGATGACTTTTTTTGAAAACAAATAGAAGATAAACTTTATTAAGGAAATTGATTAAAGATGATACATCAAGGTATAAGACATCTTACATCTATCCCATCAAAGAATAGACCCATAGTCCCATACTTACATCTAAGCCCCTTACGCATAATGTGATCAATCCTTCAAACAAACATGACATCTTGAAAAATCCCATCCTAACTACCATTACCAAAAACCCAAATCAAATATAGCAAAAACCCTAACACATATCAAACAAAAACACAAATCCATCCAACCCACCCATCCCTTACCTTCATACAATGAAAAAACACCCTGATCCCAAAAGCCATTTCCAGTGAGAGGCGGATCTCCTGCTTTATCCATTTTCTAAGTACATCCATTGTCTAATACAGAGCTCTCACTTCTTATCTGGTATACTTTCTTTAACTTCTTCACCTTCTTCTTTAGCCTTGTCCCAAATACTCCCAACTTTAATCTAGCAAAAACTTTTGAAACGTGCACTATTGGGTTCATTTTCTGTCTTCTAAATCTTTTACTACATTAGGAATTTTCTCCATCGTTGAAGATGTCTCCCTTCTAGATCTGATGGTATTAACAATACTTGGGGTTGGTCGCATGTCCTTGTTCCTCAAGTTGCTTACACGGTGGAAGCTCAATCAGCTTTTCTTGGAGTAATTGGTTAAGAATTTCTAGAAAGTTGTCAAAGAATTTCCTTTAGAGGAGGTCTTAGGATCTTTCTTGAGTTCCTTCTTACCTTCCTTCTTATCACAAGGAGCAATTAGTTAAGGATTTTTGTGTATGGCTATCTAGATCTCCAAGTCATGAGCTCGAATAGCCAATTCTTCGAAGGAGGTAGGCATGTTCCCTTTGAGGCTATAGATAGTTGTTAGTGCATCCCTTGGACCCATGTGTCTATGGCAAAGGACCAACTAATTTGCTCTTTAAATTGAAAGGCAAGGTTTCTTCGCTACTAGATGTAGTTGATAACAGGTTCATCCTTCCTTTTCCTTGTAGAAAGTCCTAGAAGTCCAATTGTTCGATATGTGCAATAGAAGCGGGTAAGGAACTCTCTCAAGTTGGTCCCAACTATCAATAGATTCTGGTGGAGGTCAGTGTACCAATCGAAGGCTATAGACTTGAGGGAGCAAACAAACTACTTCACCATTTAGTCATCATAGGTTCCCGCATTGTTGCAAGTTTCGATGAAGTGGGTTATATGCTACTCTAAATTGCCATCCCCATCAACAGCTAGAACTTCATGTATATCTCATCAATGTAACAAGTGTATGGTTTGGCATACACTAGAGAGGTTTGTGGTACTCCTCCATATTGAGGCCTTACGGCGTCGATGAACATATACTAGAGAGGCGACGAAAACTTGAGTGGTGTCCTACATCACGTTCTGCAATGTGACAAGATCATGCACCTCTTGTTGCCTTTGTTGCTCTTGGAGGTTGGGAATCACTAGAGGAGTGAATCCAGGAGGGTGAGAAGGTCATTGGTGGCTCTGTATCTCCAGTTAGTTCATCTAGTAGGCAATTTAGAGTTCTTTCTCACCATTGGAGTTCTTAAGGTTGATAATGACTTATTGATCGAAAAAAGGTTGTCAATGGCTTTAGCCATCTTCTGGAGTCATTGCTTCGTCATCATGGATAATGTCATCATCACTGATACATCTCTAGAGGTTGAGTAGGAGTAGTTGTATGATGGAGAGGAGTAAGACCCCATTCTTAATCTAGTGCTGGATTGGTCATCTAGGACAAAGTGCTTCTTTTCCTTCAAATCAGAGTGTGGCCAGAGAAGCCTCGCTTCTGTAGAATGGTTGCTTTAGTGATTTTCCTGGATAGAGACTCCACTGAAGATGATAATTGAACCTTATTGGATTTTGCCACGACATGTGTGATAGGTCGGTCATAGAGGACTTGTTGAAGGAAGCTATAGTATTCTTGGTAGCCATTGGATGACCCTTCTAGTTGTCAACTTGAAAGATGAGAGGAAGAAAGGGTCCCACCGCATGCCATAAATTTGTCAACACAAATTTCATGTAATTGATTAACACAAAATATGGAAACAAATTACAAAATGAATTTGTAATATAAAAAAAATACAAGGGATTCGAAATCTCTTTGATTCTACTAGATGATGTAAACAACCTCTGATTAACGGTTGAAAATGATAAAGACGAGGGTCGTTGGTGTGTCTCTCGTGTTTCTTCAAATGCTGAAGTAGATTTCTTTGATTTTGGTGCTTTTTGAAAAGTTGGTGTAGATCCAGACTTTGTGCTTCATTGGTTATGAAAAATGCATCCCTAAGAAGGGCCTTTTTTGCAATGGCTTGATCTTCTTGAAAGAGCTTGAATTCAAGTGTATAGTATAGAGCTAAGAAACTTCTTTTCGTGTTTCTACTCTCTTGATTTTGAAGTAGTTGGAGTTTGCAAGAGCTTATGGTCTTAGTCCCCCCAACTACTAAGGAAGAAATCAAGCTATTCCTTTTCCCACCATCTGCTAAAGCATGGAAGAATTTTGCATTACCATCACCCTCCTTGATCCAATTTTCCATCGATTTTTGCTTCCAACGGATCTCCTCTCTCAACAATGTGTCCTCTAACTCCTTTAGTGACCATCTCCTTTCTCTGGCATGGCCTTCTAGCACCCCTTGCAATTCCTTCCTATCAATCTCCTCAATTTGTGCAATTAGACTTCCTTTCTTCTCTTCCAATCTCCCAAACTTCACTTTGTTCCATTCTTTTTTAATTCTTTGTAGTTTTCTCAAAAACTTTTGCCCTTCCCAAATAGGTTATGGACTTTGGGACTCCCACCACTCCGTAAGTTTTTTCTTGAAGTCTGGATGGGTAAGCCGCAAATTTTCAAACCTAAAGGGTGTAGGGTCTCCATCAAAAGACCTCTGAAATAAACAAATTGGCCAATGATCTGAAGTGATTCTGGGTAGATGCCTTCCCTGCAAACCCATTCAGTGTTCTACCCAATCAAGAGACATTAGGAATATATCCAGTCTGAAGCACAAGGGGTTGGCCTGGAGATTGGACCAAGTAAAGCAGGAATGACCTAGTGGGAAGTCTCTTAATTCAAAAGTCTCAATAAAGCTATTAAGTTTCCTCATACTTGAGGTAACCCTTTGCCTTCCTCTAACTGATTTATCCACAAATCTGATCACATTGAAGTCACCTCCTAAGCACCATGGGCCTTCCCACAATCCTCTAATATCTATAAATTCTTCCCACAGTGCATTCCTTTCTCTAAAAGAGTTTGGACCATAAACATTGGTTAAGATCCAATCAAATCCATCCAGGTTA
Organism: Nelumbo nucifera; assembly: GCF_000365185.1. Next base: position 696,582 of record NW_010729146.1, on the reverse strand, counting down.
TTCTTCAGCTTTATCGAGACTGAGAATCTACCTACCAACTCTTCGCTACAATTAAACACATCTTCATTCCAAACTATTATTATTACCCATGCTGGTGCATAACTCCATTGACAATATCTTTCTCCCCAAAAACTCCCAATCCACTTCCTATCAACCTCCTAAACTTTAGTTTCCTGTATCAAGACTATGTCTGGCTTTTGTAGCACTTCTGAGACCCCTAACGTTCCAGCTGATGATCTTCGTTGGACTTACTGGAAAAACCCT
>NW_010729146.1:681038-693868 GCF_000365185.1 Nelumbo nucifera | reverse complement strand
CCCTGTTTTTTGTGTTAAAAACAATTGAGAAAAATGGTATCAAAAAATAGGATTTTTTTTTGAGAAAAAAGTAAAGAAAGAGGGGAAAATGAAGGGTGGAGCCCTCTTTTGTGTAAAAAAAAAAGTAGAAAAAAATGGGCAAATCGCCCATTCTTGCACTAAAAGAAGAGGGTTTCAGGTATTAGGAGGAGGAGGAAGAAGAAGAAAAAACAACTTACCTTGAACAGATTATCGGCAATCAAAACAACTTAGCTTTGGAGCTTTCATGCAGCTCAGTAACAGTCATGGAGGGGGGTTTTAGCCTTGCTTTCATGCAACAGTCATGGAGGAGGGTTTTTCCTCCCGCCCAAACTTTTCTTTCGTAATAAACTAATAAAGAGCTTTCATTCCATGGAATATTGAATTWTATCTACTGTTTATATAAAATGAGATAAYTGCCCCTCCCCATATAAATGAAAGTTTAAAAAATTGAGGCCTATAACAGTCTTCTCAATTTTAAGCCACTCTTTAAATTATCGTATAAATCGCAATTTGCGATTCAAATCTACGATTCATACATAAGCCGTACAATTTTTTTCAAAAAAACAATTTGTATGTACGACTCRTATCATTTTATGRACGATTMGATATGAATCATATGATTTGAATCACAAATCGTACGATTTTAATGACATTGCTTCCAAGAATAAAAACATAAATCCTAAGTTTCACTATCCTTAATCAAAATAGCACCTAAATACTAATTTAAAAGGTTTACAAAGAATTCACCAACCTTGATCAAAATAGTACCTAAGTACTGATTCACTATCCTTCTTAGTAATTACAAGGTTCACAAAATAGCACCTAAATATACTAACTCTTATGTATATATAATACAAAAAACACAACCATGAATGCAATGGTTAAGACCCTTATGGTCTTCATYCCTTAAACAAGTAACTTCCGGGAAAACCTCACATAGTCCATTTGTCTACTCCACTCAGCTACTAATTTCTCCAACTTTTCAACACATTTTTCAAGATTTTCCTGAATGTTCCTTGTTGAAGTATCTTCATCTGAATTACTTATGGAAGCCACCCATTGAAAATTTTTGCTAACTTACCTTCATTGGACTGGTTTTCCTACCTACATGGCAATGCAAATTAGTATTCCCCCGCCCTCAACCTCCCAAGCAACAAAAAAATGTCTGCAATGAATTAGAGTCTACAATGATTTTTTTTTCATATATTTACTCTTACAATGATATTGCTGAAATTATCTATGCAATGAAATGAGAGCTGAAAATAACACTAATGTCAGATGTTCTCCTCAAACCAAACTGGAGACTAGAGACCAAAATGTAGCCTTACCATCATAACTAGAATGCAATTGCTTATACATATTTCTGGACCTATCCAACTGAATAACTAAATTGATTTAACGATAGTTTCAATTGTATTTGCCTCAAATTATCTTCTCATGTTACATTGATTTCCAGCAGTTAAAGGGATGAAAAACCAGCAGTCTAGGTGATTTTCAGACATTCAATTCCAAACAGTATAAATAGATTCTATTACTTGTTCTCCTATATTGCTAAAACCACAAAATTCATGCTAGTACAAATAAGGTGAAGTGCCGGGAAGAAGAAGAAAAGGAGACAAAGAAGAAATACCTACAGCTGGTTTCCTGTTGCCGCCGGTCTTCGATGATCTGGTCACATGATGCAGTTGAGTGGTTAGGGTTTTTGATGGAGAGAGAGAGAGAGAGAGAGAGAGAGAGAGAGAGAAAGTGGGAAGGGGATTTGAACAAGAGAGTAATTTTGGGGTTTCGATTTCGGGAACGTTCCCGTTAGTTTGGCCTTCAACCCTCCTAGAACGACATGGTTATTAGGAATGGGCAATAACAAAGTTTACTCAAGAAAGCAGGTCAAATTCTTTGAATCCTAGACAGGAAAGTCTTCAGTCAATGGTTGAACCTCCTGAAGAGAACAAAGCGATAGAGAGTCAACTTATTCTGAGCTGAAGGATTCAGATTTTAATTTTGGAGCACGAGCTTTTTCAGGTAGGTTGTGGCAGAGAGGTAGGGTCTGCTTCCCCCTTTCTTTGGTGGAGGAAGATGTAGCATTGCTTGCTCATGTTTTTGGAAGCAAAGCTAGTTTGATTAAGTGTGACAAGAACTCTTGTTAACATGTCTGAGGAGTTGGTGGTTTCAGCTTTTCTCTTATTGTTTTATCTTTTGGTGTCATTGACCTTCTTGAGGCTTTTTTTTCTTTTTGGTTGGTTGGCTCTAATTCTCAGTTTTAGAATAGTTGGTGCTTATTTTCTCTTGCCATTTTGATCCTTAACAAGTTATTGTTATTGATAAACAAGAAAAGTTGTTTATAATGTACAAGTGCATCTGATGTTGGATCAATAAACATATCACAAAAAAATCTTCTCTAGAACCTAAAATGGGGTTTATAATAATATCTAAGAAAAACAAAAGCTTTTAGTTATATTTAAGATGGTTTAAAAGATCTCAAAGAGTGTATGATCCTCCATCCCAGCTGTGGTATTAAGTACTATTTAGGCCGAAAGGAATAACAGAATTTTCCAAAACAAACGAAGTGAAGTGGATCAACTTATTTCCTATACATTTGGAAAGCTAATATCCTGGACTACTGCGGTGAAAGGACTTCAACCAAGGTCTTTAGGAGCCCAGCTGCTGGCTGGAGAGGTCTAACTATCTTTGTACTCTTGGTATTGGGCTTTAGTGGAAAGGCCCTTTGTAATTTGTATGCTGTTTTCTTCTTCAATAAAAGTTAAAAAAAGGATGGTTTAAAAGATAAAATTGCAAAAATAAAGTATTGTAAACAAACCTGTCTAAATGAGCAAGAGGAAGAGGAGAAACAATGAGTTGAGAAGTATCTATATCAAACCTGTCTAAAGTTACCTTGCTTGTTTTTAATACTTAGCTTATGTATAACCAACAAAAGAGGGTATATGAAATTTAAGTGTTTTCAAAAACTAAGAAACAACATAAAAACATGCTTGGGTTATATTGTTTAAGGACTAAAAACTGTTAATAACAAGAATGACTACTGGATAAGAGGAGAAAATGAGAAACTAAGAGAAATAAGATCCAAGGGAATGACTTGGCAATGAAAAGAGAAAGATCGATAAGAAAAGCAAATCTGAGAATAGTCATAGAGATTTAATAAACAAACATGAAATTTGATTTAATACCCAGATAGAAATTGCAATAATAGATCCTCAAAGGAGGTTATATAATTTACCCAGTGTAAAATGAAAGTTTGATTTACTTAGACAATATTACAACTACATTGAGATTTAGGAGATAGTAAAAGAAATTATCAAAAAAATAAACAAAACTAGATTTGAAATCAGTGGTGCAGTTAAAAAACTCAAATACTAGCCACAATCATTCTACGAATCTTATTTGAAACATATCCATATCCATATCCAAACAAAGCAAAACTAAATTTCAGTAATGCAGTAAAAGATTCAAATACTCACCGTAATCAATTTCTATAATTTGAATTTCCATATTAATATTCAACCCCACATAAAAGCTTTCTGTAAGCATGCCCATCCACAAGATACTTTTGTGATTTCCTCAACAACATCATGGCTTTACCAATCCTTCCTTGCCTGCAGATCTCATTCAATACCATTTCACCATGACCAATATGATTTCAATTTCTAAATGCATCTTCAACCCCACATAAAAGCTTTCTGTAAGCATGCCCATCCACAAGATCCTTCTCTTGCAATTCCTTTAACAACAACATGGCTTTACCAATCCTTCCTTGCCTGCATATCTCATTCAAAACTGTCTCACCACAATCAATTTCTACAATTTGAAATTCGAAATTCATCTTCAACCCCACATAAAAGCTTTCTGTAAGCATGCCCATCCACAAGATCCTTCTCTTGCAATTCATTCAACAACAACATGGCTTTACCGATCATTCCTTGCCTGCAGATCTCATTCAAGACCGTCTGGTAAGTAATAAAATCAATTACCACCCGTTTTTCTGCCACCTCCCACAGAATCTTCTCAGCTTCCTCAATCTCACCATTAATAGCGAAACAATTCACAAGGGAATTATATGCCTTACTGCTTGGCACAAATCCTTTGTTCTTCATTTCCTCATACAACTCCTTAGCATTGACTGTCCGGCCTTGGACACAAAGCCCATGAATCAGATAATTATAAGTATGTGAATTGGGAAGGCAGTTGTATACCACACCCATTTGATGGAATACTCTAAGAGCATCATTGACATGAAGAGATTGAGCATACCCTTTGATCATAAAATTCAATGAGAAAATGTCAGGTTCAATGCCATCATTTACCATTTGCTTGAAGAGGCAGCTGATAGTATCCATGTACATGTAATTTATATATGTATTGCTTCCCCGGCCCAAAAGTGCTGCAAAGAGAATATTGTATGTCCTAACAGAAGGCTTACAACTGGAATCTTTGCTCCTCCTCATGTACTTGTACACATTGATTGCTCTTGACAATTTCCTAGCTTCTGTGAAAAAGTATATGATTGTATTAAAAAGAGCTTCTGATCCACAACTTGGAACAGCAAGCACTTGGTTAACAACATCATCCATCTCTTGGAAAAATTTTGCAGAACCAAGTTTTTTTATTGTGATGTGGTAAGTTGAGACATCATGCCTGAATCTGGGTTGTTGTGAGGCCCAATTAAAGATCTCCAGACATACTTGAGGATCATCCTGGAGGGTTATGACTTTATAGAGGTCTTCTGGAGTGAATCTATGTGGGAGTTGGGATATTGCATTTTGAAACTGAGCTTGATTAAAAGTAGATTTGCTGATGGCTCTCAAATTTTTAGATGGCCCTTTCTTCAAATATCTTCTGGGAGTGGTATTTTTGGCATGAGAAGAATAGAATGAAACATGAAAGCATTCTGAAAAATGGGATGTATTTGGAGGCGGTCTTCTAGTAACTGTGTTAAGTTGAATTTGAGTAAAATTCTGCACCACATTGTCATTGAACTTTGAAGAACAGCAAGTGGAAAGGTATTTATCGTAAGTAGAGACTATGGAGGATAAACAAGAAGCATAACACTGTTGATTAATATAACCATTACAACTGCAGCAAAGAGGCCTGGAACAAACCCTAAGAACCGAAACCATACTTATCAAATATAGAAGATAATGAATTAATTATAGAAACCCAATCTAAATCAGAAATAAAATCAGCTGCTGCATTAGTATGCAATCTTCAGAACCCAACAACTGAATCATCTCAAGCTGTTCAATTGGTCAAAGCTGCATAAATAATAGAAAAGATTAAGGCAATGATCACTTGTGAAGCTACTAAATGATATTAGCATGAGCAAGAACCGAAAAACATACACAACCAACTCAACAAGTATCTGAAACATAAATGTTAGAATCAATATGGATACATGAGCACAAAGAGAAAATAAACAAAACTAGAATCATTGGTAAGACAATTGCAGATATGAATCCTATCAATGTAAGCATTAGAATTAAAATTTTCATCAGAGCCTGACAACTGAATCCAATTAAACCAAATTACCAATTTTCAGATCCTTTGGCTCATCATGATTGACTACAAAATCATGCCAAACTTCTGCAAGTTTCCAGCAATGCTTGAAAACATTGTCACCTTTTACTACATCTAGTCAATATTCAATTTTCATATATTCTAGGGTGATCCATTACCTTGACACCCAGATTCAATGGAACAATTGCAATAGTATCATTATTCAATGTTCTTTTGTCATCCATCCTCAAGAAAAAATAAAGATTATACTGCTCACTTTGTGCAGCTGCTGACATCTGTGTTCGAAAAGGGCTTTATTTCATAATTCATAAGTCCAAAGATGGTGATGGCACAAGCAGCCCTTTCTGCCCCAAATAATGCTGCCACATGGAAGACTAATGAGTTATTTAGACTTGACAAAACTAACCAACTAGGGGGAATAAACCAAAATTATATAAGTTGGAATGGTAACAGGTAGGGGAATGAACCAAAATTCAAGGGAGGATAGTGAATCATAAGTGGAGTTGTTGGTAAAAACCCAAAAACATAATAAAAGAAGAGGAAGAATCATGGTAACAGTTTCTTTGCTTCTTTCCTTGTCATCAAAAATCCTTAGGTTTCTATCTTCCCAAATTGTCCAGACCACTGCTTCTCTAGTGCAACTTCCCATGATGTCACCAGACCTCCTTGACTTTAGGAGGGATGGGCTGACACCAGACCTCCTTGACAGGGAAAGGAGAGGAGGAGGTAGCAAGTTAGCAACAAGGAAATTTAGAAAGGATTTGCAAGAGAAGGACCCTGACTGGTTGAGAACCCAAACTCTAGAATCTGAACCACTGTCCCCCAAAATCACTGAACTCACCAAGTTAATCAAAGCAGACACATCAGAGATTTCATATTCTCTCAAATTTCTATTAAGGCCAAGATTCCAACTCAAGTTAGAAAATGAAGAGGATGAAGTGATGAAGTCACCTATAGGTTTTCCCTTGAGACTGGAAAGAGCAAAGAGGGAAGGGAAAACCTCAGAAAGGGGGGAATCCCCAACCCAAATGTCATCCCAGAACCTGATTTTCTGACCCAAAGCCAAATCAGCTGCCTAACCTTTTCCCACCTAACCAAATGGTCTTTTTTCCTTTCCCCAGGCTCCCACAAAAAGTCCCTCGTGATTTTCTCATTTCTTTTTATCACAGCTTGGGGCATCTTAAAAACCAACATGTAATTGACTGGAAGATTATCTAGGGTGCATTTAATCAAAGTGATTCTTCCACCCAATGAGATATAATTCCTTTTCCAACTTGCCAGCCTTTTCTCAAACCTTTCCACTACTGGATTCCAAAAGCTCGCCGATCTAGGACTTCCATCAAGGGGCAAACCCAAATAACACAAAGGCCACTCCCCTTTTTCACGACCCAACAAATCAGCCATTGCTCTCAATTCAGCCTCTTCCAAATTGATGCCAGCCACTAGACTTTTGGACCAATTGATTCTCAAATTGGAGATCCTTTCAAAAAGATTCACAAGCATCTTCAAGTTTTCCACACCTTCTTGACCCTCCCCATCACAGAAAACAAGAATATCATCTTCAAACTGCAAGTGTGAGACTAAAACACTCCCTCCCAATTGTCCAACCTTTAACCAATTGCAAAGAGTTAGCCTTTGAAATTAACTTACTCAAGACCTCAGCCACCAGAGTAAAGAGAAAGGGAGAGAGAGGATCTCCTTGTCTTAGAGCTTGGATCCCATCAATGTTGTCAATTGCTGATCCATTAACCAGAACAGAAAAATGACTAGTTTGCAAACAACCTTTGATCCATTTACACCACAAGTGCCCAAACCCACTCTTACTCGTAATGTTTACCAAAAAGTCCTAGTCCACAAGGCCATAATCTTTCTCCAGGTCCAATTTAATTGCCACACCCTTTCTTTTTAACCTTTTTTGAGCCTCCACACATTCACTTGCAATTAGGATTTGATCAATAATTTGCCTATCTTGGACAAAGGCCCCCTGGTATTGGGAAATGAGGGGGGAGCACCTTTTTAAACCTTAGAGAAAGCACCTTAGCAATTACCTTATAGATGTTGGTCACTAAGCTTATCGGTCTAAAATCTCCTGGCTAGATGACATTTTGTTTCTTTGGGATCAAGGCTAAGAAGGTTGAATTCATCCCTGGGCTGATTACTCCCCTTCTATGGAATTCCCTAAACACTTTCATCAAGTCATTCTTAATTATCTCCCAACAATCTTGATAAAAAGCCATTGTGAATCCATTAGACCTAAGAGCCTTAGATCTATCCATAGAGAAAATGGCTTCCTTAATTTCATTTTCCTCAAACTGTTTCTCCAACAATTCCACTTGATTCTCTTCCAAGGACTCCCAATCTAGTCCATCCATAGCCCACCTCTCAGTAATTGGCCTACAATTAAATGACCTGAAATGATCAGCAAAGGCCTTAGCGATTTCTCCTTGATCTATGATCTCAGTCCCCCCAACTACTAAGGAAGAAATCAAGCTCTTCCTTTTCCAACCATCTGCTAAAGCATGGAAGAATTTTGCATTACCATCACCTTGCTTGATCCATTTTTCCCTCAATTTTTGCTTCCAACAGATCTCCTCTCTCAACAATGTGTCCTCTAACTCCTTCTATAGTGACCATCTCCTTTCTCTAGCATGGCCTTCTAGCACCCCTTGCAATTCCTTCCTATCAATCTCCTCAATTTGTGCAATTAGACTTCCTTTCTTCTCTTCCAATCTCCCAAACTTCACTCTGTTCCGTTCTTTTTTAATTCTTTGTAGTTTTCTCAAAAACTTTTGCCCTTCCCAAATAGGTTGTGGACTTTGGGACTCCCACCACTCCGTAACTTTTTTCTTGAAGTCCGGATGGGTAAGCCACATATTTTCAAACCTAAAGGGAGTAGGGCCTCCATGAAAAGACCTCTGAAATAAACAAATTAGCTAATGATCTGAAGTGATCCTGGTTAGATGCTTTCCCCGCAAACCCATCCAGTGTTCTTCCCAATCAAGAGATTGGACCAAGCATATGGGGTTGACCTAGAGATTGGACCAAGCAAAGCAGGAATGACCTAGTGGGAAGTCTCTTAATTCAGAAGTCTCAATAAAGCTATTAAGTTTCCTCATACTTGAGGTAACCCTTTGCCTTCCTCCAACTGATTCATCCACAAATCTGATCACATTGAAGTCACCTCCTAAGCACCATGGGCCTTCCCACAATCCTCTAATATCTGTTAATTCTTCCCACATTGCATTCCTTTCTCTATAAGAGTTTGGACCATAAACATTGGTTAAGATCCAATCAAATCCATCCAGGTTATTCTTCAGCTTTATCGAGACTGAGAATCTACCTACCAACTCTTCGCTACAATTAAACACATCTTCATTCCAAACTATTATTATTACCCATGCTGGTGCATAACTCCATTGACAATATCTTTCTCCCCAAAAACTCCCAATCCACTTCCTATCAACCTCCTAAACTTTAGTTTCCTGTATCAAGACTATGTCTGGCTTTTGTAGCACTTCTGAGACCCCTAACGTTCCAGCTGATGATCTTCGTTGGACTTACTGGAAAAACCCTGTAGTCCCTCTACCTAAAGACCTCCTTTTCTTCTCCCCCCCCCCAAGCACTAAATTCTTTGTCCCCTTCTACATCATTGATAAGATTCTCCACTTCATTCATTTTTTTCTTTCTTTTTCCACCCCCTGTCCTTCCTTTCTTTTTCYGAATATTCTCCTCCTTAGATTTCTCTAATTTCAGCCCCATCCTATTAGCTACGCTCTTTACTTGATCCCCTTCCTCCTCTATCTTCTCTCCTATAGGGTCTACTCCAATCCCACAAATCTTCCCCCATTCTTCCAGTGAAACATTGTCATCCTTCTCCGTTTCTGTTTTTCCTTCTTCAACCTTCTCCCCCTCCTTATTGTTTTCAATGTCCCTCCTACTTTCCCCCCAATCATCTACCTCCCTCCCACAATCTGATTTCAGACCTTCCTCTAGAGGTTCCCCCACCACTATTTCACCACAGTTAATCAAGTCCATGGGTCTATTCATCGCGGGAACAGGGATTGGGCCATCTGCAAGAGAACTAAGAAAGGAATCAGWAACTTGAAGGTTTCCGGGTTGATAGAGGATTACACTACCATAACAACTTTTTTATAGAAATCTATATAACAGTTTTTTTATCAAACCAGTATGTTAGTGGTATATTAGTGGCAATATGACTCCTCAAAAAGAAACCCCAAACCAAAATACATCCATCGCATATAAAATGTGTCGAAATGTGGGTTTGTACAGTCTGTCTTTGTTTCTCTTAGGAAATTTTGAGGGTTTTTAAAAAATTAAAGGTATCATGTATAAATGAAATATGACRGACAACTAATGGAAGGGTAATACAAGTTAAAACTTCAAGATACTCTAAGTAATTTGTAAAATAGTTTAGAGGTACTTTAAGTAATTAACCCTTTTAGCAACATAGGAGAAAAACATGTGATAGTATCTACTGTTTGAATTGAAKGTAACAGAAACAAACTCATTATAATTTTTTATCAGTAAAATTTTCATTAAGAATTCATGAATTTAGTACAGTCACTAAAGGAATTTCTCAATTTCCCCACCCCACATTACATCATACTACAACTTTGCCCAAAACAATAGTGTCCTGTCAACTTCCTGTTTTGCCAATACATCTGCCATTCCATTGGCAATCCTTACTCAGCTGAGAGTAGAATTAAATCTCTTTGCTAGGGTGTCAATTTCTCTGAAGGCATGTCTGTATTTCCAAGGGGCTGAACTGATTTTCTTGGTCCAAATATTGACTAGTTGTGCGTCTCCTCCAATTTCCAATTCCCTAATTTCAAGTTGCACTGCATGACTGCAACTTTCAATCCTTGAAAAAGAGCCAACAAACTCATTATAATTTACAAGATTGAAATTATCATACCTCAACTGAACCAACATATTCAGAAAATCCGTTAGCTATTGCAGGATTTCTGATGTACTTTGCAATGTATCATTTGATTTGGAGATTTTTTTTTTTTGGAGTTGGTCCTAAAGCTGAACAATTCAGGTCAATCAGATTTTCCTGCAAATCAGACTTGGAATCCAATTAGCCCCTCCAAGGCTAACTTCCTTGCTTGGACAACGGGGGGTAGCTCATCCCCCAACCCAGGTGCAGGCAGGGATCCTAAGCCTCCACTACAACCAGCAGGAGACCTTTCCACCCATCTAGTTGGCACCTTGTGATTTGGAGGTTGTTATTCAGTATATCACTTTGATCAATTGATTCTCTTTGCACCTTCATTTCGTCAGTGGTTTTCCATGGCCTTTTTTTTTTTGAAGGATAAAGAAAAATTTATTAAAGAAAAAGAGATTACATGAGAAAGGTGACAAGAAATCACCCAAGAGGAAAACAGACACTAACCAACTTACACCCAGAACAACCTAAAAAAAACATAAAACAATCAAAACAAAATAACGACTCCAAATTCACCACCTTCATTCAACTTCAGACTCAAAGACCCTAATCAGAACCCAGACGCCCGATCTCCCTACATCTCCTGGGTACAAAGAACATTGATCTGACTTAAAGACCAAAGAATTCCAAAACAAGCATGGTTGTCAAGGTGACACCTAGGCAAGCACCTATGTGTCACCTAGGCCATTAGGCAATTTTTAGAGGTCACCTCTCCCAATGCCAAGATGGTTTTCATATTAGGCACTCACCCATATTATATCATTTTTGCAGCAAAAAAATATATATTATATATCATTTTATTGGTTGGTTTTAGTTTATTAGATTGCACCCTATATGTTACAATTTTTTTATTAAGATAATTCCCTTTTTATTAAAACTACGAAAGTTTCTTTGGGTTTGATGTCTGAACCGAGACTGGGAACTGAAGAGTGCAGACTAACAAGTTTCCATTGTCTCAATCCAAGTTGTCCAGGACCTCCAGGTAAGTTTCCATTGTGTATCAGTATAATTGCAGCATAGGTTCAAGAAAAGAACCCTTCACTTTGAATCTAGGTTTCGTCGGTTTTATTTTATTAGATTGCACCCTATTGTATGTTACAGTTTTCTTATTAAGATAATTCTCTTTTTATTAAAACTATGAAAGTTTCTTTGGGTTTGATTTCTGAACCGAGACTGAGAACAGAAGACCGAGGACTAACAAGTTTCCATTCTCTCAATCCAAGTTGTCAAGGACCTCCAGGTACGTTTCCATTGTGCTCCTGTATAATTGCAGCATAGGTTCAAGAAAAGAACCCTTCACTTTGAATCTAGGTTTCCCATTCAGATCACGTGGGCAACTTGCTAGTTGCTACACCTACAAGATTTGATCATCTGGTTGGTGATTCCACTGTGTATTTTCTCCAAGTCCCAAATCCAAATAAGAATGGCAGCCTTGGCAGCTGAAGATTTATAACTTATTCAAATTGAATTGGAAGTTGGAACCCTTTCTGCCCAAATGCCAGCCAAATAAACTGTCAGTGTATCCAAGTGTAGCTTACCAGCTCACATGGTCACACCTCAATCATCTAAATCCAATCTCTTGTCTGCAGTAAAGATTGATTACAGCCTTGACAGAAAGCTAATACTTATTTTATTAAATCAGGATTTACAATTGATTATTCCATAATCTAAATGTAATTGATCAAAACACCCCCTATATGGAATTTGCACAAATAGTGTTTGCTATTCTTCCACAAAACCACCCTTTTTCTAAGGCTGCACATGATCAGAACTGGATCCATTTACGAGAAAAGGCATAACTTTAACATTACTAGCAAGTATTCCACAATTAATCTGGTAGCTCATTCATCACTTTCTATGTATCATAACTTAGTGAGGACTTGAAAGAAAATTTAGTGTCCAAATACGTACAGGCAATCTGAGAGCATATGAGGCTTATACATAAACTCTAGCATTCCATGTTAGGTTTGGTGAGATGCCATTCGCAAGGTGGCTAAGTTGTCATTTCAGCACTTAAATACAAACATAAGATATAAACAAGAAAGTGACTACACTTTTAATCCTAAGATGCCTCCAAGCAATGCTTTGAAAATCGTAATTGCATCGTAAATCGTAAAGGGGTTTGAATCGAATCATATTGTGAATCATATTGTAAACCGTGAGACTTTTTCTGATTTTTCTGAAAGTTGTCAAAATCCTATAAAAATACCTAAACATTTTAAAAAATAGAAGAAAAATGATTCTGCACTAACTTTCAGCTTATACACAGTATATAAGTAGGTAATATTAGTGACAATTACACTACTTTCGTATC
>NW_010729146.1:580079-672340 GCF_000365185.1 Nelumbo nucifera | reverse complement strand
TGGTGGTCTGCCTGAAGATGACATCAGTTCTCCCAAAAATCTTACAGGCGAAAATGATGGGCATGTCCCTAACGTAAGCCTGCCAAGCGTAGACAAGGCTAAGCCTGTGCTGAACCGTCACACTATGGCGATGGTCTACAGAAGTTAAAAAAAGAGGGGAATGAGTAATTGTGAAGTAGAAACTAAAGAAAAAGCAGGAAGCGATGAAAAAACCACTAAAGGATGAAGGGGCAACATAATGAGGCCCTAAGGACGGGGGCGTCCCCCTACTAGACTGGCCTAGGGAAACATTCTTGTCTTTTCGGGGCCTATTGCGGCTGCAATCACCTCCTAACAAACGGTTTGCAGTGCTAGGGACAGTGAAAAGGAAAGCGATGATGGCAAGCAAAAGCATTCTTGACAGGAAAAGTGAGGAAGAAGAAAGTCTTTTAGGAAGAGAACAATAGTTGATATTGGGGTACCCTTTTGGGAATCTTTGAGTTATCCTATTTATAATGGGCCGATAGAAGAAAGAAAAGGAGTAGTAATGAAGAGCTGAAATGAAATCTTTGAAAAGATGGCAACGGCTAGGGAGGTGGTGCCTCAAAAAACGCACAAAAAGCCCCTCCCTAAAGAAAATGAGCAAGTGAAGGAATTGGGCATGGGCTAACCACCCCCAATTGGTCAATTCAGGCATAAGCTAATCACCCCCAGATGGTCAATTCGAGCATGGGCTAACTATTCCTAGAAGATTAACTTGGCATGGGCTAACCACTAGGGGTGTCAATGGACCGGTTTCGGATTGGACCCGTCCAATCTGAAGTTGTTATGGACGGATTGGACAGTCCAAATGGTTGTATTAACTCAGACCGATCCAAATATAAATGGTCCATATATACTACGGACCCGTTTGGAGATTGCAAAAATTTCTTTGAAGACTCAGGCTTCCACTGCTCCCTCCAGCGATTGAACGAACGACTAAACAAAATTTTCTCTCCGGTGATATTTCCAATAGCGACGAAATTGAATCCAACCAACAACGACCAAACCTCTTTCTCTCATTCCCATCTCCTTTCCCAACTTTTCTTATCAAATTCCTCTTTCTTAACATTTATTGTCCTCCCTGTATTTCCTAGACATCCAATTGGTCCCTTGTTCTATTTTCATCGCCGATTGAGTAGAGACCTCAGTTGTAGCGGCATCTTAGCCATACCACCCTTCTCTTGGATCCGAAGGGATATGCATCTGTAGCATCACCATCTCTCTTTAAATATTCTGGTTGCGAGACACCTAGTCATCACTGCTGTTCAAAGGGAATGGTCCTGAGCGAGGATACCTTTGGTTCTCTCTGTTGCATCGTTTGAACTAACGCCAAAATACAATTCAGGTCAGTTACATCCTTGTCGTAGCTTCCTCAGTTTTCTATTTCCTCTTTTATTCTTGACTTTTGTTTTTCTTTTTTATTTATTTTGATATGGGAAGGAAGAGGTCTGGGTGGTTGCAGAATCAATAATACTATTGAATCGATCTCCTTAAAATCTTTAAAACTGACCCAGACTCGCCGAAATGCATTGTGCTATGAATGTTCAATATTTCTACAAATGGGATAGTCCTTTTTAATTGTTCTTATGCATTTGTTTCTCTGCAACTTTCTTTTCTATCATAACTTACTCACTTTGGTAATTTCTTGGCATGATTTCTCTGTGGATTAAATTAAATTTCAGCTCAGTACAAAGGGAGACGTTTCTATAAGAGAAATACTTAATTTTCTTGTTTTGTAAGAATCTGGTTCTCAAATATGATTTATGTACCTTGGTACCTCCACTTGATTCCATTGTTGTTATTTTGATCTTTTGATCCATCTTGATTCTGGTTCTCAATCTTTTGGTCAATCTTCTAGGGTAGAGGTGTAAATTGGGTCATGCTATCCACAGCCCGACACCCACATGAACAATTATATACATCAAAAATTCATATAAAATAAAACTTTAAGATATTTTTAAATTTTTGTCTATTTTTTAATTTATTTTAAAATTTTCATTATTTTTTCATTTTTTTTTAAAAAATGGCTTGGCTCAGTTTGTGGCTCGACTTGGCCCAAGGCTTATCCTGTGGTCCAGCCGGGCCCACACAAGCTCGAGTAGAGGGCCATGTCATGCCAATCCCCCAAAGTATCCCAAGGGAGGGAAGCACGACTTGACTCGGTTCGCGGGCCAACACAGTACGGCACGCACCTTGCACGGGCCATGCCATGTCGGCCTAGCATGACCCAATTTACACCTCTATTTAGATTCAACATCTAATAGTTATGACAAGCTGCAGAATTTGGCAGCAGCTTGGAACACTTACAAAAGTTAGGACAAAGTTGTCTTATTAATCATTTTTTTTGTTAGTAAGGATGATTTGGACTTGGATTAGATTGGCCTTAATCCAGTTCATTTGCATTTTAATTGGATTGCAACAGATGTTTTTGTATTTTTTTAATATTTTTTGGGTTTTTTCATGTATTTTTGTTTTTTCAATCACTTTCAATTGCATTGGACCCAATCCAGCTCATTTGCATTTTAATTGGATTGGATTGGATTGTAGTAGGTGTTGTAGTTTTTTTATACATTTACTAGATTCCTCATGTGATTTTGGTGATGTATTCACTTTGAATTGGATTGGATTCAATTTGGTTCATTTGCATTTTAATTGGATATCAGTAGGTATTGTAGTTTTTTTATATATTCTTATGGATTTCTTATATTATTTTGGTCTTTGATTCAATTTGGATTGGATTGAACTGAATCCAGTTTATTTGCATTTTAATTGGACTAGATTGGATTGCAACAAGTGCTGTAGTTTTTATATTTTTGTTTGCATTTATCAAGTTATTTTGGTGTTTTATTAAATTTGGATTGGATTGGACCCAATCCGGTCTATTTGCATTTTATTTGAACCGGATTAGACTTGGTTTGTAGGGATTTAGACTAGATTTGGTCCAATCTATTTATAAACGGACCAATATTGGATTGGACCAAATATGGTCCAATTGACATCCCTACTAACCACCACCCCCAGATAGTCAACTTGGGCATGAGCCAACCACCCCTTAGATGATTAACTTGAATCACGGAAAAACCGTCTCGAGTGGGCCAGATAATCCTGGAGAGAAATAAATATATTGTTCCCAAGAAGTACGAGAGATAATCTAGGCAAAATCTAGGGGTGCAAGGTGCCTAAAAGAAAGGGCCTACCTATAAAAGTATCTAAGGAAGCACCCCAGAAGTGAGCAAAGACTGATGTGATAATTGGAGTGCCCTCACGAATGGCCCCGTTAGGGGATAATGTTGTGATTATAAAATCCAAGGGACCATAGTGCACCACGTGTCATGAGAAAATTGCCGAACCAAGCTAGGGAAGCAACCACTACAAAAGAGCATGATGTGCATGAAACCTCCAAAAATGTGAATGAGACAAAGGTTTGGTAGGATGGAGAGACATTAGGATGGTGCCAACAACAACGCATAGGTAGATGGATGGACAGGTCGGTGAGCGGGCATTTATAGCCAACATGGCAGTGCCAGGGTCAGGTACCCTAGTAAAGACAAATGATAGGATGACAAAAGATACTAGGAGAGTGATCTCTAGAGCAAGTAGGTCCTTAGGAGACTAAGTGTAACAAGTGTTTTCTTCGCAGTGCCAACCACCGTGCCTACAGCCGCCACTCCAGCGTCCAAGTGTGTGTCTTGAGTGGGCTATGCTTGTACTTTTGTATGGGGGATTGCCAATGGTATTATTGTAATATTGTAGAATGCTTTTTCACCTTTTTGATGTTTCTTATTGTCACTCCCCCAAAAGCTTAAYGTACTCTTTGAGGGGAGGTAGGTAGTCGAGTGAGCTCATAAGCGTGTAAAGGTTAAGCACGAGCGACACTGTACTGTGTGCTTGTGCTTACCACTGATTAATGCAATACAAATAACCTTTTGCTAATTCGTGTGCCATCTTGTTGCCTTTGTGTGTGTGTTTGCTTTGTTTCGTAGGCTTATTCGCCCGTTTCAAATACCGCACGGGACTCCAACGATTACCCATGTGACATAAGAGCAATGAAGAGGCTAGGGCCTTGTCTTGTCAAAAGGACAATCCTTATAAAAGGGTCTAGGATGGAAGAAACAGAGGCAGAGAGAGCGGGGCGGGGGGGAGGCAAAGGGGACTTTCAGTCGTCTCTCTCGACGGGCACATTAGCATTCTGTTGTAGATGAACCCGACTAGGCCACTCGTAGGCAACCAGGTTCAAATTTTCCTCTTAGATCTTGACATATCACACAACATTAAATTCGAACCCCAACAGAAATCAGCCTTAGAAAGATCATAAGACTTATACACCTTGGTGAAATGGAAGCTTCAAAGTAGTAATAACATCAAAATCAATTTCAATATGTCTTGTAAACTAATGACCATTGACTCATAGTGTCGTTTGCTGTCTTGCTTGAGTTCGAATCAGGTCCAACTGCCTTTGTAGGCGTACATTTGGGAACATCTCAATGGCTGTTGGGACCGGTTTTGGAACCCTTATTAGGGCTAGATCAGGAAAGGTTCTCTTTGTTTATTATAGATCGCTGGGTGTGTTGTCCATCATTGTAGCTGAAGTATGGGTGCTTCTGAAGCTCATCGTATTGTGTCTCCCTTCAGTTCCGGAATATCAATTAAAGAAAGCTTGTCATTGTCTGTCTAAAATGCTTCTACAACCGTCCGTGGTGCATTAGAGACACCATTGAAGATTGCTTTGAAGCATGTAGACTTATCAATCTAAATGTTTAATTCTCCCTTTTTAGGAAAGCCAATGGTTCTGTTGATCGGTTAGCTAACATAAGCCAGTGTAGATCTATTTATAGTAATTCCATGTTAGATTGGTTATTTAGGTTTATTTGCTTTGATGATTTCTAGGGGAGGGCTACCCCTGTCTTACGTAGCCTGTTCTTATCTAAAAAATACAACTTCGATATGTCTATGGTGCATGCAAAGAGATCCGAGTCTCCATGATGAGGGTCCATTTGATCTTGTTCTTCAATAACTAACCAACCTAGTTTCTTATCTTGTTGGTTATTAATAGAATTATTGGCCTATGGAGAGAAAGAGAGAGAGATTGACAAATGAAGAATTTGAAATGAATCCCCTCTTGCGAGTTATTACACGACCACATGTTGCAATTGATCCCCTATTATGATGTAGTACATGCCTTAGAGTTCATCTGCTTGGACTTCATCATGAGCTTTCTAGCAAAGGATACCAAAATCCTCTATAAGGTACACCTTATTATGGGTTAAAATGAAGGGTAAATAACATTCATTAGGGGATTATGATATTTAAGCTCCTTGGTACATATCAATCTATTTTTAGTATCATCAATATGCTAAGTTCTTAGAATTAGAGCCTATCAATGACTTATCCATTTTATATAAAGCAAGGTTTTAAAAATCGACCCGAAAATGAAATTGCTTTGGCTGAGTGGGTCAAACCAGTAAGATTTAAAATATAATGTACCTTTGCATTTTGACCATCATATTATGATATTGGTTAAAGTTGACCATATATATATATATATTATTATGAGAGGGCCAATGTGAGACTTTGAGGAGGCAACTGATTAAAGTTGAGAAAGAAGAAGAAGAAGAAGAAGAGAATGAATTAATGCAAGAAACTATTGCCATGTTCATCATCATCACCGCTGCAGCACCGTTTACCTTCTTCTTACATCTCTCTAAATCTCTCAAATCCCATATCATACTTGCTTAATTGGTGTATCTCAGATTTCAAATATTAGATCGGTGTCTCATTTCTCATCTCTTGCATCAGTTTTTTTTTTTTTTTTTTTCATTAGACTTGCAATGTTTTTCTATTACAACTTAAAAAAGTATAATAAACTCAAAATCAAAATGGAAAAATCAAAAACCTTGACTAATTTTGGTCATTAGTAATAATCGAACAAGGTTATGAAATATGAAAATTTTATTTATTTTTTAATTTTTTATTTTGTATTTTAAAATAAATAAAAAAATTGGAATTACTTTTAAAGCAACCCGGGAATCATTAACCGGGTCAAATGGTTTAACGGTTAAACCGTTGTTTTTTTTTGTTTTTGCAAAAAAGAGTTTCAAGGCCAAAATGGAACTAGTGACCAGTCCAATTCCTGGGCCAAACGGTTTGACCGTCTGATGTAGCCCGGTTTTTAAAATAGTGATATAAGGGCATTCCATTTGGGAGGTAAGTACTTCTTAATACTTGTGAGCATTTGCAAAAGAAATACTTTCTGATGCCTTTCACCACATATGTTACAAATCGGGATTTCCTCTTGACAGAATTTGTCCTCACACCCACCTCACATAGCATTTGCAGCCCAACCATGCATTGGGAATATTTTTCGTGACTGAGGACCAATTCCGTGAGGAAATCTGAATTCATATATGTCTTGTATGCTATGCAAATTGGGAAAGCACTTTTCACTTGCTAAATTTGTGTTGGCTATTTAGATATCCCTTCTTTCACAATTTGGTGACAATTGGTCAATGCGAAGGGATCTAAGGACATTTTTCTCTTATTCTCATTTCTCTCTATCAAGGAAGCGAGAGAAGATTCTTTGGATAAGTAGGAGAGGTGCTATTTTATAGTGAATTTGGGAAGAAAGGAATTTCCATCTTTCCAATAACAAGAGGAGGCTTGTTGAGGATATCATTGAGAACATCTCTATCAAAATCGCTCATTTTATAAGTTATTTTCTCACCTTTAAAAACATATGATATTATTAGAAAGGGCTAATTACTTAGTATACCCTTTGGTTTCAATAAACTACTAAAGATATCCTGCCTTTCCAGAATTACTTAAATATCGCTCGATAAATACAAATATATAGAGTGCAAAATCTTGTATTATTTTGTATGTATTTATATTGTATATATCCTAAATGCTGTGTTTGGTTGCAATGCAAATAAATTTGCACTGATGCAAAACCATGGCAGTGCAAATGGTTTGAGCCTAAATTCTGACCTAATTCTATTTCAAATGTTAGCTTATTTTGTTTGATTGCAGTATAAATAAACTAAATTAATACATGAAGCAGACTAAAGTAAAACCCAAAACAAAATTAAACAAGAATGTGCATTTTTTTCATTTGCATTCCCGTGCATTTGTAGTAATGCAAATAAAATTGCACGGCAACCAAACACAGCTTAAAGAAAAAAATGTCCTTCACTAGTTCACTGTTCATTAAATTTTGAAAACATGCTTCTCATCTTCTTTCCTTCATCTCTTTTATTATTATTACTAGATAAGAAGTGATGCATCAATTATTCACCAGCTCCTTTTATAGAAGCATCATAAAAGGTGTTTCTGTAATCACCTTTTTCGCATAGAAATCTAGAGAGAGACAGAGAGCTCGGTGTATTGGCGTTCATGTGGTAAATTAGTTATTTTGAATTTGAGCACAACTGTTAAAAAAATTGTGGGTATGGCATAATACAAACATGAAGCTCTTTTGCAGATTAGTCACTTTGGGTCTAGCTCAAAGATTAGCTTCATTTTAACGGTTTAAAATTGAAACTCTCTCTAATTCATACAAATACTCCAGCACAGAAACTTGGTTTTTCAAGATTAAGGACTTCAATCTGAAGGGATTTGGATAGAGTTGATGGATCTCCTAGTTTCCCACCTGACTTTAATTTTGAACTTGTCACTTCTCCGACAAAAGCTCAGTTTGCCCAATGTATAAGCTCGTCAGTCATTTCCTACAAAGATCATGGGTCCATTTTAATGAACTTAACGGAAGAAGGCCTATTTGTGTGTTATATGGAATCATCTTACAAGGTATATCCAAGTAGTTTTACAAACTAGGGTATACTTTTTAAGTATTTTGGTCAAACTATAGGGTATGTTTAAGCAAATAACCCTATTAGAAACTGGAAACAGGTAGTAGATTCTTCCTTGTCTTAAAAAGTTGACATCGCTTTGATGGCTTCAACCTAAAAAACCCAGGCTTGACTAAGTATGGGAAGAGTGTTAAGAAATGAAGATGGAAACATCACCGCATTATACTTGAAACTCATTGGGTTTGGAGATTCAATTAAGACAGAATTGTGGGCAATCCTTCATGGCATAAGAATGGCGAAATCCGTGAACTGTGCAGACCTAGTAATAGGCGATACAAGAGTTTTTACTGGGATGGTAAGCAGGTCCAAAGCAATTTCATGGAAACACAGAAAACACTGCTATAGAAATTATGTAAAAGATCTTGGAAATGAGAGGTGCAGTGAATTGGATACCTCGATCTACTAATGGGTCATCTAATGCTTTGGGGCCAAGTTATGTAAAAGATCTTGCAATGGAGAATTTGGGTTAGTGTTAGGAGTCCGGATCTGCTCCTCAGATAGTGTTCCTCACACCGGCCTTAAGCATATTTCAGCTACACACCATGCGGGAATATCTCCTGTTCTTGTTTATTATTTTTCGTGGGAGATGTTCCCAATACATATGTGGCTGTGAAGTCGGCCTTTTGTGAGGAGTAGATCCAAATTATTAGCCATGGGTAACTTTTGGGGAGGGGGGGTTAAGACGACATGTATATTTTTTCAATACTAGTCAGTACATGCTTTGCACGTGACAATTAATTCTAGATGACAACAATGTTAATAATAATGCATCCAAAATTTTCTATAAATTTTATGTATTTTTTTATTTTTTCTTTTTATTATTAATTGGATGCAGATTGCAAAATCCAAATCTGATTACATAAGCACCTCATCCAAATAGTAATAATCGGATCGAGTTGTAAAATATTGACAGACATATTTTCTTGGCTAGATTCTTCTTTTCGTAATGTTTTATCTTTTTGGTGTATCTTTTTTTTTGTTCATTTATCAAAAAAATGTAAGATTTAAATAGAGAGAATTGAATAAGGTGAAAAGTAGTACTTCAATTTACAATTTAAACCTCACTATTAAATAGGGAATAAATTAAAAAATGAGTAATATTTTAGTTGAAAGAAAGATCTACAATCGTATACATATTTTTAGTAGTAGTGTAAATATAGAATTATTGATGTGTTCAATTATATATATATATATTGTATTTCTCTGTGTAAAAATAATTCTAATATATCACACTTAGTTTTTGTTTAATATGATAAATATATGATATTATACATGTTTCTAAATGTTTTTTTTTTTGCAAAATTTATGTATTTTTAAATTTTATTATTTATTTATGACATTAAAGGTTAATACATTTGACCCAAAAGTCGAACTATTGATCTTTGCCAAACAGTAAAATAATTTCATTTTTGGTGAGTTCTAAATTATTGTCATTTTCATTATCAATAAAAAATAATTCTTGTTTATTACACATATTTTTTTTAATTTGATTAATAAAAATATCATAAGTGTGTACTTTGTTTTATAATTTTGTAATTTTCTATATTTATTTATATTTTAAAAATTTTATTACCACACTATGATTTCATAGGTTAATTGTCAACACCCAATTTTTGCTTGGCTCTTTTACCCTACCTCTTTGTACTCTCCTCTTACACCAAAAATTTGGAAATAGAACATGATCAACTTGAGACTTTCCAAAACACGAAATACCCTCCCTTAACACAATCCATAGGACAAATAAGAATCTTGAAATCAATATCAATGTCCGATTAGACATCATCCCTAGACTTGGAAAATTATAACTTAGTTACACATTAGTTTTCATGACTAAACTGCAAAGATCCATTGTTCATTATGCCAACTTCCTTTCTAATGGACTCGATCTATGCGATATTCAAATTCCAACTCCTCCAAAATCAAATCCAACATATCCATCAGCTTAAGATAACTAGGAAACAATCAATAAGCAATCCCAATAGGAATCTATGATAACTGATGTAATCGGTTCTGGTCACGTACCAATTTTTTTTTTTTGCTAAGTACCTCGTCATTTGACCTGCTCCCAGGAGAGGATGGTGGAGCTCCCTGGTGGTGAACTGCCTGGGGGAGAGCTATGTCGAGCTCCCTGATGGCGAACTGCCTAGGGGAGAGCTATGCCGAGCTCCCTAGTGGCGAACTGCCTGAGGGAGAGCTATACTGAGTTCCTTGGTGGTGAGCTACCTTGGTGGACTCGTCATTTGACCTGCTCTTAGGCGGCCTGTAACTCAGAGGATGGTGGAGCTCCCTGGTGTAGCGCAACCCGACTGCCCTCTGCATGAGGTGATCTCCTCTCCTTTGTAGGCGGCGGGAGCCGAGAGACTTACGAGAACTCCATCTTTTCCTCCTCTTTGTAGGCGCCGGGAGCTGAGGAACCTGCGAGAATTGAATCGGGGGTATTTACCCGACGGAGACTCTCCGATGCTTAAGTTAGGACTCTGATTGTAGAGAGCTTGAAGATGATATTGGAGAAATGAGAGAGCTAGAGAGCAGAGATTACCTCCATTTTTTCCATCTCTCTTGTCTTTGGGGGTCGGAGTCCTTATATAGCGGTGTCCTGTGAAATCAGGCGTAACCGCCTCTGTCAAGTCAAGCATAACCGCCTCTATCTCTCTGTCGCAACCATTACTGCTAGAGCTGAGGTGGCGGGTGCAGGCGGCTGTTGCAGAGTACGGCTCTGCTTGGCAAGGGACAACTCTCAGGGCTAGCAAGCACGGCACCGCTTGGCGAGAGACGTGGGCACATGTCTCTATATCTGCCAGGTACGGTTGTCAAGCAGGAGATCTTCCTGCGATATGCTGAACTGCTCTTCTGTATCGAGCTACCCTGCAAGTGGCGAGCTGCCTATGGCGAACTGCTTGGGGAGAGCTATGTCGAGCTCCCTAAGCTATGCCGAGTTGTGGCAAGCTCTGCCAAGCTGCCTGTGGTGAGCTATGGCAGGCTCTGCCGAGCTACCTGTGGCGAGCTATGCTGAGTTGCCCAGTTGTCAAGAGGCTGCACTTGGTTTGCATGAGGTGCCAGGTGTCACAATTTCACTGGAGGGCCAAATCCGCCCTCATCATTTGCCCCCCACTCCCGAGTTGAGAGTAACTCAACGAATGGAGTAGATTTCTTCTTTTGGCCTGTAAGTCGACGAGGTAGTAACTGCTGATCCAATTCCTTAGTCTTTGGGAGCAGCCCGTATGTGGCGAGCTGCCTGTAAGGTGAGGAGGTCTCCACCAGTTCAGTAGTGTAGCCCTTAGGCTTTGGGGGCAACTTATAGTTCACTTTTGCTAATTCTGCCCATACTGAGGAAGCGACTGGGTATTTAGCAATAATGTGCCCCGTAGGCTTTGGGAGCGACTCGTAGTCCACTCTTCTTCACTTTGCCCATGCCAAAGAGGCAACTGGGTCTTAAGTAGTAATGTGGCCCGTAGGCTTTGGGAGCGACTCGTTGTCTACTCTTCTTGACTTTGCCCGTGCCGAAGAGGCGACTGGGTCTTAAGCAGTAATGTGGCCCGTAGGCTTTACCTATGAGGTGCCGAGTTGACCAGGTGTCGAGCTAACTGTGAGGTGCCGAGCTACCTATGAGGTGCCGAGCTGACCAGGTGCCAAGCTACCTATGAGGTGCTGAGCTGATCAGGTGCCGAGCTGCCTGTGAGGTGCTGAGCTACCTGTGATTGCGCTGCATCAGCCTCGTAATGCTGGTCACCCACTTCTACAAGAAGCTACTAGGAGCTCTACTTTCGGAGGCAGCACTACTAGCTTTAGGTTACCAGCTGACACGGGAGCCTTGGAAGGCTCGACCAACAAGGGTGCCTATGTAGTCTGTTAGCTGCCAACTCCTGCCGAAGCCACGAAGAGCTCATCTTTGTAGAGGGGACCTTGCGGAGAGGACTGATGAAGCATTATCTGAATTGAAAGTAAGGTTGGTAGAGCTACTTAGTCTGTTAGCTCCCTGCATAGTCTTTGAGTTCATAAAAAAATGTAAATTGTAAAGTGAGAGCTTCAATTTTTAAAAAGTGAGGACTTAGCTTTCTGGGAGAAGAGGACTTAGCTTTTGTAAGATAAGAACTTAGCTTTTGTAGGATGAGAACATAGCTTTTGTAGGATGAGAACTTAGCTTTTGTAGGATGAGAACTTAGCTTTTTGTAGCGTGTTCCCATAGATGGCGCCAATTGATGTAACTGGTTCTGGTCATGTACCAATTTTTTTTTTTTTTTTGCTAAGTACCTCGTCATTTGACCTGCTCCCAGGAGAGGATGGTGGAGCTCCTTGGTGGCGAATTGCCTGGGGGAGAGCTATGCTGAGCTCCCTGATGACGAACTGCCTGGGGGAGAGCTATGTCGAGCTCCCTGATGGCAAACTGCCTGGGGAGAGCTATGCCGAGCTCCCTGGTGGTGAGCTACCTTGGCGGACTTGTCATTTGACCTGTTCCTAGGCGGCCTGTGACTCAGAGGATGGTGAAACTCCCTGGTGTAGCGCAACCCGACTGTCCTCTACATGAGGTGATGTCCTCTCCTTTGTAGGCGGCGGGAGCTGAGAGACCTGCGAGAACTCCATCTTTTCCTCATCTTTGTAGGCGGTGGGAGCTGAGGAACCTGCGAGAACTGAATCAGAGGACCCAGGGATATTTACCCGACGGGGACTCTTCGATGCTTAAGTTAGCACTCTGATTGTAGAGAGCTTGAAGATTATAATGGAGAAATGAGAGAGCTAGAGAGTAGGGATTACCTCCATTTTTTCCATCTCTCCTTAATCTTTGGGAGCTGATCGTATGTGGCGAGCTGCCTGGGGAGAGCTATGACAAGCTCCCTAAGCTATGTCGAACTGCTTGTGGAGAGCTCTGTCGAGCTGTCTGTGGCGAGCTATGGAAGGCTCTGCCGATCTGCGTGTGGCGAGCCATGCCGAGCTGCCCATATGTCAAGAGGCTGCACTTAGTTTGCATGAAGTGCCAGGTGTCACAATTTCACTAGAGGGCCAAATCCACCCTCATCAATAACCAACCACAAAAACATCATGATCCCATTCTGATAGCCCTAAATGATTACCAAAATCAACCATATCTTTCTCAGCTTAGAACCATCCACTTGACTCCTCACCCTAATCCATGCCTACTGACCAAATTAAAGCTCAAAATTCCCCCATTTAACCTGTATAAAGCCTATATCTTATTTCAGCAAATTACATTAATTAGAGCTTACCATCCGTCATCCCATGTTCATGACCAATCAGACCTTACCATTGTATTTGGAGACTCAAAAAACCCCAGCACATCAAATTTCACGACGAAAAACCTCCATTTAACCGTTAAAAAAGTAAGATTCCATTTCGGGCCCAATCATTGAATGAAAAACCATAAGCAAAGACCATGATTTGAACTAAATCAGTAAATCTACACCTTTGATCAAAGATTCATCGCTTCCATTAGATTCAGGACATTCAAAAGTGCCAACCCACCAAATTTCATACCAAAATTCCCCCATTTGACCCCTCATCAAACAAAGGTTCTATTTTAATAAATCTTTTTTATCTAAACTTGTCAGCCATAGATCTCAATCATACTGACCCTATTTGACCAATCATACATCACAACTGTGTTAAGAGACTCAAAAAACCCTAGCACGCCAAATTTCATGACCAAATTCATCCGTTTAACCGTTAAACTAGAAAGATACCACTTCGACGCACCATATTAAATTGCCACATCATCTGTCCCAACCTAAAGCCTTAAAAGGGTGATGGTAGATGTCAGACCCATTCTTGACCCATTAGAACACTTAGACCAATGAAATATAGCCTGATAGACCCAGAAACCCAAACGTACCCCCACTTAAAGCTGAGGAAAGACAAAACCACATTTAAAAGTTCATTAAATTTACAATTTTCTGCCACTCACAGTCCCAAATACAAGACTGCCATGATAGGCATGACCCAAGCTCCCATTGAACGCACAAA
The DNA here is from genome assembly GCF_000365185.1 of Nelumbo nucifera. Next base: position 658,481 of record NW_010729146.1, on the reverse strand, counting down.
ACCCATGAAAATCACCCCAAATCAAAGACAATCTTTTACCGAGGAGGAAAAGATGACTAATCACCATTTTCTTTGAAAAATCCTTGCCCATTCTTTTATAAAAGTTTTCTTGAAGCCTGAGCCTTATGATTGGATGAACTTCAGACCTCTTCCTCTCCCTTCCTATATAAATATAGGCCCAACTCAAGTTTTGAAAGGGAGAGGAAACTAGAGGGAGGCCCCCAAAGAGAGAGAGAGGGGGAGACAAGGAGAGAGGGAGCCAGAAAGGAGGACAGGGAAGAGAGAAGAACCTTAGATTTCAAACTCGCCTCCTCCATTTTCAAGTAGAACTTGTTGCAACCAGAAGCACTCCCTAGCTCAAGAACCCATTTAAACTTCATCCCATCTCATCCCTAATTGCTGAAAAACTTTTGATAACGTACATACGAAAGGTGCGTCTTTCATTTTAACTTTTAAACATGATTTCATAATCACTGTTTTTTTTTAGTATTTTTTTTTGGGTTACTGGAAGTTCTGAGACCATAGAGACGCATTGTTCTCGACTTCTTCTAAACTGGGTATAAAGGTAGAGAGATGAGGGTCTTAGGAAAATTAGTAAATATGACCTGATAACATTACCTCAAAGTTGGTCTCAAGAGAAGTTGAGAGCACATTTCTCCAAATTTCATAAATTCTGGCAGTTGTGTTTATTGGTTTTCCAAAAGAAATTGAGCCTAAGCAACTCCCATATTAGGCTGCTATAACATCATGGAGAGGGGTGCCTAATACCTTCCCTCTCCCAATCCTTAGGACCCGAAATCTCTCGGTTATGTGCCTTTTCCATGGAAAACGGAATCACTATGAAAGACTTAAATCGAATTTTTCAAATCTAAAAATGAGGGCCCGTTTCCTCTAAAAAATAGGTGGTGACTCCATCTTGTTGAACCAGCCAAGAGCTTTTTGGAGATTATAGCTGGCAACTCAACTAGGGAGTTATCAGGACCTTTGGAGGGTGTTATTTGGATTCAACCCCTCCAATCAATAGTTGGATGACCATAAAATATGATCAATCCCTCCCTTTTGACCAACACTTGTGTAGACCCTTCAACTCTAGCACTTCATACCAAGTCTATTACCTCAACCTCGCCCATAGCATCAGATACCATCGCAAGTTAAGTTTAACCTTGAACAGTTCTTGCTTAGGATCCAAGACTTAGTTAGCCAAGTCATAGCAACCTCGATAGCTCTAGGTTCATAATAGGGGCAAGTCGAATTTGTTGTGGTTTTTCGTTGTATTTTCCTGCACTTCATCATTTGCATGAGCATATCGTATGTCATCACATATTGCATCCCTAGAAATAGTCCTTAGCCTACACTAGTCTATTCCCACCTATTAGATGCCTACAACCTAGATTGATACCCTCATAGAACTATCAATGTAGACCCATGAGACAACTAAATTTTAGGTTAGCCTAGTTCCAATAGAATAGAACAAAGCGGCAGAACAACAATCAAACACATTTAAGTAATGATATAACTCTTTCAAGATTATAATGGAGCAAGTCTCTCATCAACCTCCCGTTGAGCAAGAATTGTTGATTGTACTCTACCAAGAAGAGTTGTCCAAGATGAAGGAAGACATGATGGACATACGAGCGTTCCAACTAGAAGAGATAATTAAGTTCAATGTTTTGTGCCCTCACCCCAACCTTGACATTCCTAAAAATGTAAAAATCCCAAAATTTCATAAGATGGATCTAGTTGTCCCAGAGTTCACATCCTTCTTTATTGTATGAACATGTTAGACTAACTATTTTCTAGGAGCCTAAAAGGAGCGCTTTAGATTGGTATACCTAGCTCAACCTAGACATTCGGAGGACATGGAGCAAATTGGTGGAGCAATTTATCAAGAGTTTTGATTTCCACCCATCGCCGACATGGGGTGATCTAGAACACCTTACTCAAGGACTGGATGAAAACTTTTTTGTGTATTTGAAACAATGGAAGATTATGTCTATCAAAATGAAGGAACCCTTGCAAGAGGATGATGCGATTAAGATTTTCATTAAGTCAATCAGAGAAGCCTTTTATTCATTAATGATAGGACAAGTTTTTTAAGACTTTCATCAGTTGTAAAAGGTTGGTGCATGCATCAAATGGGGAATTAAGTACATGAAAATCCACCTCGCATCCACGAAGTCATTAGTTTAGACCAAAGAGCCTATTGTAGTTGCTACCGTACATCAACCTTCCTCTTCAACATAGAAACATTGAACTATAATTGAACCCTTCAAAAGAAGAGTAAAGAGATGACTCACTTCCCTCCCTTTGTAGTTTTAATTGCTTCCTTAAATGACCAAGGGTGGATATCTAACACCTTTGTCACCTAAACCAATTATCAATCCCCTACTAAAGAGCTTCAAGTTGGGCAAGTATTGTGCTTACCACCAAGGACTGGGGCACTTAACAAACAATTGGATAGTTTTCAAATGTAGCATCCAAGACCTAATCAATGTCGGTCAATATTCTTTAAAGTATAACTAAAATATGTAATCAAATTTGTAACATTTTCAAAAACGATGACTAGTCTGATCCCTCACAAGGGATACATAGGCAGTATGGGCAATGACGCTTGGGTGAGACTCAGATAATCAAATAAAAATAAAACTTTAGGACTCTCAAATAAACACATTTTAGCATCTTCTCCTAAAAACCATACGCTCTCTACCAGGACACCCCTGGGTACCAACCCTTGTAGTCTAGCATTGATTATAACATCTTTGTATTGTTTCACTAACATTCATTCCATGCATGTTTGCATTCCATCTAAAGTCTAATGCTCCCAATAGGAAAGATGACATCACCTATCAGAGATCAATTCAAAATTCAATAAAAGATTGAAGAGTTTGGAAAAGCAGTGAACCTATTAACCTTCAAAGTTTATTGGCTAATCTCCTGCATAGGAGCATCGCCACCAGTTTTTGTTTCAATTCCTACGCCACCACCTCAACCATCCAAAAAAGAATTGAAAAAGTTTACCCGTTACCTAGCTAATCTTCCCAACTTTTTCCCATCTTGGTCAATAAAGGATTCCTTTATTTGTTGTCTTCGAAACCTCCTACGAATTCAAAGAATTTCAACTAGAAAGCTTATTGTGCCCACCATTAAGGACAAAGACATGAGACCAATTAATGTTGGCAATTGAAATATGCTATAGAACGCCTCATTGATGATGACCAATACAACATTGGGCTAAAGCTTATGGACATGCTGCCACCAAAAGAATACTTGTATTAAAATTTGTTTTCTTTGTGCCTTAAAATCGTTACTAGGGGCATTAAACTCACTTTAACATCGTACACTTTGCACCGCATAATTTTTCTCGCCCGAATTATCAAAGTTTTAATGCACAAGTAACTCTTACCTTAAGGGCTCTTATTACCTATCAGAACGGTAATATGTGTTATAGCAATCACAGGACCTTTGTCAAGTTTTCAAAACGGTTTTCTAAAATGATTTCAACATCAAACATCAAAAATCAAAACCCGTAGAAACTCAAATCAAAATCCAAAATCCATATTCAATAAGTAAACTTCCATAAAATATTTAAATCAAATAATTAATTTCAAAAATAATAACCCATAAAAACTCAAATAAAAAAAATCAAAATCCATATTTAGTAAACTTCCATTAAATATCAAAACCCGTAAAAACCTAAAACAAAAATTAAAATCCATATTAAACTTCCATAAAAAAATTTCAAAAATTAAAACTCATAAAAAATCAAAATCTATAAATCAAATAACTAATCAAAACCCATAAAAATTCAAATCAAAAGTCAAAATCCACCAAATATTCAAATCAAATAACCAATTTTAAAAATCAAAACCCATAAAAATTTAAATCAAAAGCCAAAGTTCATCAAATATTTAAATCGAATAACTAATTTTAAATATCAAATCCCTTGAAAATTCAAATCAAATTTCAAAATCCATCAAATATTTAGATCAAAACCAAAACCTGTAAAAATTTCAAATCAAAAACCAAAATCCATATTAACTTTAGTAAAATTCCATTAACTATTTGAATCAAATAGCAAATTCAAGCTTCGACATCAATTACCAAAAACCTAAATCCCTAAAAAATCAACAATTTTTCAAATCAAAATTTATAAGCTTTCATTAAATCACCAATTCGAATGTCAGTACGTAAAAATGTCAAACCCATAAAAACTTAACGTATAAGCATCCGTCAAATAACAAATTCGAAGTTCATAACATCAGCTATCAAAAACCTAATTTCATAAAAACTCAACAATCTTTCAAATCAAAATTTATAAGCCTTCATCAAATCACAAATTCGAACTTAACAACATAAAAAATCAAACCCATCCTATAAGCACCCATCGAATCAACTATCAAAATTGAAATCCATAAAGAAAAAAAACTTAGCAAGCTTCAGCCAATACCAAAACATATCTAATCCTTCGAATAATCAATCACCAATGCATGCATTAATTAAAAATCAAACATCAACTAATGCTAACTATTTTTGGGATGGCACCATTATGTTTTCCTCGTGTTTGTTTGACAGTTGCAATTTCCTTCCAAGGCTTGGGATTGTACAACACCTTCCAAGCAAGGGTTTTGCACTACACCAACTTCAACCTTGACTAAAATTCCAGCAGCAAAATCTCTTCCTCCAAACTCTTGGCCCTCATAAAAATCTTTGTGTGCTTTTTTTTCTTTGTTATTCGCAACTTGCTACTTCCAACATAGAGGGGCAACCATTAACACCCAATTTTTGTTCGATCCCTTCACCCTACCTCTTCGTACCCTCCTCTTAGACCCCAGAAACTCGGAAGCACAACATGATCAACTTGAGACTTTCCAAAACCCGAAATACACTCCTTTGACACAATCTACAGGACAAATAAGAACCTTGAGATCAATATCAAATGTTCGATCAGACATCACCCCTAGACTTGGAAAACTATAACTTAGTTACACATTAGTTTTCATGACTAAACTGCAAAGATCCATTATTCATCATGCCAACTTCCTTTCTAATGGCATCGATCTATGCGATATTCAAATTCCAACTTCTCTAAAATCAAATCCAACATATCCATCACCTCAATATCACTAGGAAACAATCAACTAGCAATCCCAACAGGAATCTATGACAACCAACCACAAAAACATCATAATCCCATTATGATGGCCATAAATCATTACCAAGATGAACCATATCTTTCTCAGACCAGAACCATCCACTTAACTCCTCACCAATCCATGCCTATCTACCAAATTGTAGATCAACATCCCCTCATCAAGCCTAGTTCCTATTTCAGCAAATCACATTAACTAGAGCTTACCATCTGTCATCCCAAATTTATGACCAATCAGACCTTACCATTGTATTTGGAGACCCAAAAAAGCCCAGCACATCAAATTTCATGACCAAACACCTCCATTTGACCGTTGAAAAAGTAAGATTCCATTTTGGGCTCTCTCGTTAATTGGAAAACCATAAGCTAAAGGTACCCCCATTATAACACTTGGACCCATTATTGACCCATTATAACACTTGGACCAATGAAATAGATCCTAATAGACCCATAAAACCCAAAACCCAAAGGTACCCCTAAAGTTAAGAAAAGACAGAACCACATTTAAAAGTTCATCAAATTTATATTTTCTGCCACTGACAACCCTAAATACGAGACTGCCATGATAGGCACGCCCCAAGCTCCCATTGGACATACAAAATCCATGAAAACCACCCCCAAATCGAAAACAATCTTTCACCAAAGAGGAAAAGTTGACTAATCACCATTTTCTTTGAAAAATCCTTGCCTATTCTCTTGTAAAAGTTTTCTTGAAGCCCAAGCCTTGTGATTGGATGAATTTCAGACCTTTTCCTCTCCCTTACTCTATAAATACAGAATCAACTCAAGCTTTGAAAGGGAGAGGAAACCTAAGGGAAGGCCCTAAAGAGAGAGAGAGAGATGGACAAGGAGAGAAAGAGCTAGAAAAGAGGACAGGGAAGAGAGAAGAACTTCAGATTCCAAATTCACATCCTCCATTTTCAAGCGAAAGTTGTTGCAACCAGAAGCACTCATTACCTCAAGAACCCATTTAAACTTCATTTTATCTCATCCCGAGCTATTGGAAAACTTTTGACAAGGTACATACGACAGGTGAGTCTTTCATTTTAACTTTTAAACATTACTAGCGGGACCCGTGCAATGCACGGATATTATTAAGTGATAGCTAAATAATAGAAAGGGTCATTTATTGAAATACCCCTTAGAGTTTCACAGATTTTCTAAAATCTACCCTATAGTTATCATTTTACTAAAACACCACTTATAATTTGTAATGGGTTTAATCAATCTTACATTAGATGATAGTTCAAAATGATAGTGTTGACCCTAATGTTCATTTAAATAAATTTAATCAAAAGAAAATAAAAATAAAAATACAAATTTTTCCCTTAATAAGACACAAGCAACCACTTTATTGGTTATATTTGGTCAATTGTGTTTTTTATACGAAAAAAAGTGTTAATGGTATTTTTGGTATAAAAAAACATGGGCCTAATGGCAAAACAAACACTCCTAAATGAAAGGTTGATTAAGAAAATAAGTTGTACAATATATGGGATTTTTAGTAAAATGAAAACTATAAGGTAGGTTTAAGTAAATATGTAAAACTATAAGGTGTGTAGGAATGGCAATGGGACAAGTTCAGGGTGGGGGTCATATTCCCCATCCCCAACCCCGATTATGAAATTAACCCCCATCCCAGATCCCTGACAGGGATGGGTTCCCCGTGGGGACCCGAATCCCCAAAATGTTTGTAGATAATAGTATTTTTTAAATAAATTTATTTAAAATAAAAAATTAAATTATAAATAATATTTTAAATATGTTTTAATATATATAATATAAATAATATAATGGTATATTTAATATAAATAACATTAAATATATATATATATATATATATAATCGAGGTCAGGGTAGGGCGAGGACCTCAATCCCCATCCCCAACCCCGACCGGGGATTCCTATTAATCCCTGTCCTTGCCCTCGCCCTGCCAAAACAATCCCAATTCCTAGCCCCATCGGGACAGGGAAGTCAGGTCCCCGTCGGGGATGGGGAAAATTGCAATCCCTAAAGGTGTGTTCTAGTAAATGACCCTAATATAAACACATAACAGTATATAATTGTTTTACATTTTTAACTTTTTAAGTAATTAATAATTATTCATATTTTATATACTACTTTTAAAAAAAAAATTATAATTCAAAAATAACAATAATTAATTTTAGTTAGGTTTATTCATCAAACTGATGAAACTGACCAACCCGATTAACTCGACCTGAGTTGGTCGGTTTTCTAGTATTTTAGGTTGGCTTTGGTTCCAAAATTTCCTAATTCGACCAAGTTGGATCAGTTTCACCTTGGCCATTTGTAAACCGATCAAAATCAAACGACCTAACCATGGATATATATTAATATTTTATATTTTAAATATAATTTTTAACATGGAAAAGTGGAGAATTTCTCATACTTCTTATTTTAAAATGTTTTATATCATAAATCTAATTTTTAGATTTATTTTTTAATAATTGCACTATAATTTTTAAAATTAAATTCAATTTTTAGGTTTAAATCTTTAGAACTGACTAACCAAACCAAAAAATCAACCCAAACCGAAACAAATAATAGTTTAATCTCTAATAAATATTACTCAATAAGTTATAACAAAAATACAATAAATACAATAAGTACAATAAATTAAATTTAAAAATTTCAATAATAGTAGTTCAATCTCCAATAATTATTGAAAGTTTTTGTTATAAAAAAACAAAATAAATCTATACATAATAAATGAAAATACATTTATCACAAAAAACAATAAATAATTACGAGAATACAATAAATATTAATCTTAGTATATATAATTACAAAATAAATACAGATTAAGAGTTTAAAATTATTATTAATAAATTATAGTTTTTTTTGAAATTTATTTTCTCGAATTATTACTTGATATAAGCGAAATTAGTTATTTACAATATTATGTAAAAATATTAAATTATTATTAATTTTAATATTATGTTATAATTATTTTTCTAATTTTCATAAATTTTTAAATTTATTACATTATTTATTTATTTTAACTCTTTAAAATCTAGTTATGTTAAATATTTTTTTATTTAAAATATTTTGTTATTTAAATACTTAAATAATTTGTAAAATTTTAAATTATTAATTATTTATTGAATTTAATTATCCATAAAATCATAATTAATACTATTATTACATAGTTTCATTATTAATTTTGTAAAATGTTAAATTATTCTTAATTTCAATATTATATTATAATTATTTTTCTACTTTGAAGAAATGTTTTAAATTTATTACATAATTTCATTATTTTAATTATTTAAAATGTAGTTATGATAAATATTTAAATAATCTATAAAATATTTAATTTTTTGTTATTTATATTTTATTTATTTAAAGCTATTACATATTATTAAATATTTGAAAAAAAATTAAATTCGTAATCCAGAAAAACATAATTCAAATTGTTAGTATATAATTTCGTGATATATTTTGTAAAAATATAAAATTATTATTTTTTGTGTTTTTAATAAATATTTTAAAGTTATAATATAATTTTTTTAGAATATTTAAATAATTCTTAAGTTTTTTAATCCAAACTTTTTTTAGATAGATATAGATAAAAAGAAGGGGAGGGGATAAATAGGAATTAGAGATAATTTAGGAGAGAAACTCTTTACTAAATTAGAGATAATTTTGTAGATAAATAGGAATTAGAGATAATTTAGAAGATAAATAGGAATTAGAGATAATTTAGAATATAAATAGGAATTAGAGATAATTTAGAAGATAAATAGGAATTAGAGATAATTTTGGAGAAAGTGGGGGATAGTGGGGGAGGTAGTTTAGGAGAAGATATTATTTAGGTTATTGGGAAAGTGCATCTCATTGGTTGTTTACAAAATGACATGGAATAAAAAATAAAAAATTCAAAAAATGGAGAAAATTTCTTNAAATATTTAAATAATATATATAAAACGTTTAAAAATACTCATTATTTGGATTTAAGATATTTAGTTATTGAAATATTGAAATAATATTTTATTTTTTAATGTTAAATTTCTATTATTTGAATAATCTAGAAAATCATAATTTGTATTGTTAGTACATAATTTCGTGATGAATTTTATAGAAATATAGAACTATTAATAATATGAAGACTATTAAATCTATTATAATTATTTTTTATGTTTTAATAAATATTTTAAAGTTATTAAATAATTTGTTAAAATATTTAAATAATTTTAAAATTTTTAATTTAAACTTTCTTTAGATAGAAATAGATAAAAAGTAGGGGAGAGGATAAATAGGAATTAGAGATAATTTGGAGAAGAATTCTCTAGTGAATTAAAGATAAGTTAGGAGATAAATAGGAATTGGAGATGATTTAGGAGAAAGTGGGGGAGATGGTTTAGGATAAACTTTAGGAGAAGAGATTGTTGGGGAAAGAGATCATCTCATTGGTTCTTTAAAAAATGACATGGAATAAAAAAATAAAAAATTCAAGAAAGGAGAAAATTTCTTGGCGGCTTTGTTTTAATATATATATATACATAGAGAGAGAGAGACAGATTTTGTAATCTCTGTTTTTTTTTTTTTTTAGTTTTTCTGGGTTGCTTGAAGTTCTGAGACCTTGGAGAAGCGTTGTTCTCGACTTCTTCTAAACTGAGTATAAAGGTAGACAGGTGAGGGTCTTAGGGAAATTAATACCTAAGACCCAATAACATTACCTCAAAGTCGGTCTCAGGAGAAGCTGAGAGAAAGTTTTTCCATATTTCATAAATTCTGACAGCTATGTTTATTGGTTTTCCGAAAGAAATTGAGCCCGAGCAACTCCCGTATTGAATTCCTATAGCAGTTTGGAGAGGGGTGCCTAATACCCTCCCTCTCCCATTCCTTGGAACCCAAAATCTCTCGGTTGTGTGCCTTTTCCATGAAGAAAGGAGTCACTATCAAAGACTTAAATCAAAATTTTCAAATCTGAAAATGAGTGCCCATTAACTCTAAAAAATGGGTGGCGACTCCATCTTTTTGAGCCGGCCATGAGCTTCCCGAAGCTCACATTAATCAATTTGATACAGATGGTTGAATTGCTTAGCCACCACTTGGATAAATAATTGTTTTACATTTGAGTCAATTTTAAAATATATGGGTTTATTTTGTTCAAAATCTTGACATAGATCTAATTCGTAGCATTTAATAAGAGAAAATGAGAGTTAATACCATAAGCATAAGACTCAATGAGAGGGGATTAAATGAGGTGGAAAGTAATAATTGAATTTACAATTTCAATCCTTACAATTAGAGATGAACTAGATAAATACCCAAATATGGGTATTTTAGGAGTCATTAAACCTGGCATTAATGTTATAATAAAATGGCTTTTATACCCTCTTTCAAACAAAGAAATAGAGGGCAATTTAGTTTAAAAGGTTCACTCTACATCCGTGCACTTTTATATATAGTTTAGATTTTTAATAAAATTTCTTGATAGTTTCCCATATAAAACAACTTACCAATCTTATTATTTTTATTTGTAAACTATCAAATTGACAAAATACAAAAAGGTGAGTATTGAGTTTTTTACACACTCGATACTTTGAACTATGCGTCAAAGTTTATTTTGCGATAAAGGTCTTCGTTACTTTTGGATTCTAACACTTTGCCCTTGATCAGTTATCAAGGTCAATAATAAAAGTGAAATCACCAAATTGCTAATTTTAGATTCTATAGGCTGACAGTAACAATGAGAAAAAATATGAAAATGTCCATTCTAAAACAAAAAATTATAAAAAAAAATTGCAAATAAAAAATTTGGAAAAAAATAGAAATGGTAAAGAGAGAGATCCTACGAATTTTTAAATTGATAAAAAATTGCAAAATCTATAGTACTATTAAAAGTACCAATGAGAGAGGAATTTTTTTACTAAAATACCCATATTTTTTTAATTTAGTCCCTCTTTAGTTTTGAGGGAAAAGATGTATTTTGAACTACTAATTTTCACCTTATTTAATTGCCTCTCATTAAGTCTTATATTTAAACTTTAAGGTATAAATTCCCATCATCTTTCGTAACTAAAATGTCCTAATCTTTTAATTTGGCTCATCAATAATTATGAGGGTAGAAAGGTAATTTGAATTACTTTTTACCTCATTCAATTCTGTCTCATTAAACTTATAGGTATTAATTCCCATTTTGTCTCATTAAATCATATAGTTAAGCTATTTTTCAGACTAATAAATTATATCATTTTTTTATTCAAATAAATTTTGCCAATTAACATCCAATACTCTTAACAATACAAAACCCATATTTAAATGACACCATTCTTCCATCCTATGAGTAATTTGACCATTCAAGTCAATTGATCAACCCCTGATGTCATAGTTAAATAATAAAATTTGTTAGATAGAAATATAACAGATTATAGAAGAAATAAAAAAACTAGGCACATCACTAATATTTTATATTAATCATATTAAAAGGATATGTATAATGTTAAAAGAATGGGTTATATTTATTTGTTGACAACTAGTTAGGTGGCAGGACATATAGGTCTTTTGTTGTTTCTTTCTTGTGTTTTTATGTCATTTCTAAGTAGGGGTATATTTGTAATTTATTCTTACACTTGTAATAAAAGAGTGGGTTGACTGAGAAAAATATATACAGAAAGTCCCTAACGACCGAACCCTCCTCTTATTCTCCTCCCTTTTCTCTCTTCGTTTCTCTTATCTTCTCCTCTTACTTTTCTTCTCCTACTCCATCTCTTTCTTAGTTTTTAATTTTTTTGGTCGATTTCATGGTATCGGAGCTGTGATAGACTTGAGCAGTTCCTAGCATTGAACGATCAGGGTAATTGAAGATTTTCTTAAGCACCAATTGGAGGATGGACATGGGGCTAAGAAGGAGTGATCACCCATTAGCCTAGGACGCAAGTATACCTCCAATTGTGGTTTTGTGTGTTGCTATGGTGACTGCTTTGAATTGTTTCTTAGTTTTTGGTGACTGCTTTGAATTGTTTCAATGAAGAAACAAGTTGTCTATATGAGAAAGTAGTTCGTTATTGGTTCTTGGGTGTGTGATGTTAGGTTTTCTTTTTGTGGCTATTTTTTATTTTTTTGGCTAATTGAATTCATTGCTTAGTAGTGGTGAGAGTGTGAATGTGTAGTGATAGTTGTGTGTGACAACCTCTGTTGGTGGTTGTGTAAAGTTTATCTTCTAGAACCTAAGTGAAGGTGTTACAATCCTATGGCTTCAACATGATTACATGGCAGTATAGATGACCTCTGAATGGTTAAAATTACGTTCCTTGGTCAAAGTTTGTAGAGGTATTTCTTATTGCTAAAGGCAAGTTGGAATATATGCAGGAAGATAAGCCAAAAAGTGGTATTGATGGGTATAACAAATGGTTGCAAGAGAATGCACTGATTATGACTTGACTGTGTAATAATATGGGGAACCATATTAGCATAAACCTTATGTTTTTAGGCACTACCAAAGAAATATGGGATCATGCTAAAAAACTATATTCAAGGTACGAGAATGTGACAAGGATATACCAATTGTACCTTAGTACTTTACACTTCAACAAGGTGATAAAAGTGTTGAGGAGTATTATGCTATTCTTAAAATTTTGAGGAATGAGTTGAATGTATATCAACCTCTATCTACAGACTTAAAGGTACAATAGGAACAAAGGGAACACCTTGATGTAGCTTTTTTTTGTTTGGATTAAGGGTTGAATTTGAATAAGTTCATACCCAAATTTTGGGAAGTAGTGACCTCCCATCCCTTTCAGAAGTTTTTTTTTTCTCCTGTATTAGAACTTCCAATCCACATGGTAAAAATACTCTCATGTTTAAGTGAGTAGTAGAGGTCATAGTTTTCAAGGCGCCGCCTAGGCGATTAGGTGATTTTTAGAAGTCGCCCCGCCCAACACCTAAGTGTTTTTGTATTAAGCGCTCACACATATATATGTTATACTATTTTTTTTGAATGTGCATATGTATTAAATCATTTTTATTGGTTTGTTTTATCTTATTACAATACACCTTGTTGTATATTATCATTTTTTATTAAAGTAATTCTCTTTTACTTTAATAAAAGAGAAGAGAAAACGAGAGCTGAGAAGAGAAAACGATGACGAGAAGTTTCCAAGTAGTTCAAGACCTCCTGGTACGTTTTTTCCTTCTTCTTCTTCTTCTTTTGGGATGAAACAAGGACTCCTCCTCCTCCTTCTTCTTCTTAACAATCCTCCATTTTTTTTAGCCTGGAATAGGGTCTCCACCCCCTTAAACACAGTCCACATCGTCCTCTTGGACAACTTATGTTGTGAACAAAACATGGGCTTCACCCCCTTATTTTCACTCTTTTCTTATCTGCAATCCCCCATTTTTTTTGGCCTGGTTGCTAGATATGGCATTTTATGTTTTAACCAAATGATTTTATTGCTAATAGCTATCATACAAGTATGTTGGTTAGTATAAAAAACCAATAACGTAGCTTAAGAGGAGTAGGGATATATATTTTATAGTTTCACCTAGGCGACTGAGAGCCCTGTGGTCGCCTAGGCTCACCTAGGTGCCTTGACAAGTATGGTAAAGGCGGTGGAGTATGTGGTAGAGGTGCAATGAGGGGGTGGGGATCATGGAGTTCGAGGTGGTTGTGGTGGTGGTAGAGAAGGTAGTGAAGGTGGTGGTAGGGATGTAAGGGATATACAATGAATTTTTGTTATGATTCACATGGTCCACCATCTACTTGGGCCAATCATTCTTCAATTGAGGAGGATTACGGAGTTAGTGATGAAAGTACTGCCTCTAATGGCAAAAAGGAAAATGAGATGATATCAGAGTATGAAAAACTTTGTCTGTCTTCTTCTTTTAGTAACACTACCACTCTTGCCAAAATAGGTGTGGCTTGTCTTACTTCTTCCAAACCTTGGGTCATAGATTCCAGAGTCATTGGCCATATGACAAGGTCTCCAAACTTGTTCATTTTATTATCTCCCCCATCAACCTCCCAATCTATTATATTAGATGATGGTACCACCTCCTTTGTATCTAGTACTAGTAATGTCCAATTGAGTTATGACTTGCCTCTACCCTCTCTTTTGTATGTTCCAAGGTTCCCTTTTAGTTTTATGTTTGACTAAAACCCTTAATTTTTCATTTCATTATTTCCTTCTCATTATGTCTTTCAAAATCTTAGGACAAGGAAGATGATTGGCGACGGGCATGAAGTTGGAGGACTCTACTATCTGGATGGTGGAGGTTCGTAGAAAGCTTTTCATACTACTCTTACACCGCTTTAATGACATTGTAGGTGGGACAATCTTTCACTTCTTGCCCTTTAGAAACTTGTTCTAAGTCTAGCTTCTATTTCAAAACTACAATGTGAATCATGTCAATTTAGTAAACATCATTGAATGTCTTTTGTTCCACAAAGTAATAATATAGTCACAAGTCTTTTTTTTCTCTTATTCATTCAGATGTACAGGGGTCTATCTAGTCATATCGAGTCTTATAATGGTTTCTGCTATTTTGTTACTTTTCTTGATGTTTACTCCAGGATGACCTAGCTTTATTTAATGAAACAACATTCAGAATTATTTAGTATTTTTTGTTTCTTTTGTGTTGAAATTCAAAATCAATTTGGCACCTCTATTAAGATTTTCTGGTTTGAAAATGCAAAAGAATATTTTCTAGGCTCTTCCAATCATTCTTTGATAGTCAGAGATTATACTTTAGTCTTCATGTACACACACTCCAACAAAATGGTGTGGCTAAACGGAAGATCAGTCACTTAATTGATACGACCCAAGCACTTTTTTTAGATGACTGTTCCTAAAGCATATCAGAGTGATGTAGTGCTTACATCATGTTTTCTTATTAATCATTACCCCTGTCAATTCTCAATGGTGTGTTTCCTTTCTCTCTTTTGTTTCCATCTACACCTCTGTTTCCTCTTACTTCTCGTGTTTTTAGTTGTGTTTGCTTTGTTCATTGTCTTTATCCCATGTTGGATAAATCAAATTCTCGTGCTTATAAATGTGTTTTTTCCCCTTTGCTAAGCCATCATCTCCTCCACTTCCTGTACCCCTATCTCCTATGGAAGAGACATCACTTGCTCCCACTCTTGCTGATGCACCACATCCCACAAGTACCACCACTACATAGCCTCCCTTTCACAATGTGTATATTAAAAGACCACATTCACAGGTGATCAATACTCTAGCTTTCACTCAACTACCATCTGATCCTCCATCTATATATCTGAATGGTTTAGAGTTGCCCATTACTCTTTGCAAAGGTAAACGTTCTTGTATTAACTATCCCCTTTCTCATTATGTGTTGTTTACTCATTTGTCTCCTTCCTACCAAAGTTTTATGTCTCTTGTTTCTTCTATTTTCACTCCTTGTTTTATCCAGGATGCCCATAAGTCTCATGCCTGGAAGGAGGCAATGGATGATGAATTTCATGCTCTTGAAAGTAATCACACTTGGGATCTCACTTCCTTACCCCTGGCAAGCAAGCATTAAGGTGTAGATGGGTTTATACTATGAAACATCATCCCAATGGTAGTGTTGAAAGATATAAAGCTCATTTAGTGGCCAAGAGGTACACTTAGATTTATGGAGTGGATTATACCGAGACTTTTTCTCCTAATGCAAAAATAAGTTCCTTGCATGTGATTTTTTCCTTGCAGATTATTTTGATTGGCCTATTCTCCAACTTGATATCAATAATGCCTTTATGGTGATCTTGATGAGGAAGTTTATATGGAGCAACCTCTTGGATATATTGCTTAAGGGAAGGTTGAGAGGGTGTGCAGGTTGAGGAAGGCCAATTTATGGCATAAAACAATTACCTCAATCTTGGTTTGGTAGGCTTAGCAATGCAGTACAAGTTTGCATCAATGTAGTGTTGATCACTCAATTTTCAGGAGGGACACCTCAACTAGTAAGATTATTCTTGTAGTGTATGTCAATGATATCATTATTACAGAGAGTGACATCAAAGGAATTGAAGATTTAAAACTTTTTCTACAACACTAGTTTCAAACAAAAGACTTGGGACAATTTAAATACTGCTTGGGGATTGAAGTGGTGAGGTTTAAACATGGAATTTCTCTCTCACAACGGAAACATGTTCTTGATTTATTGGAGGAAACTGGGTTGTTAGGGACAAAACCAGTTGAGACCCCTATTGAGTTGATCACTAAGATGACAAAAAGTGAGGGGAATTGTTGGAAGACCCAAGTAGATACTAGAGATTGATAGGAAAACTTTATCTTACTATTGCTAGACCAGATATCCCCTTGAAGTGTAGGAGTACTCCACCAGCTTATGCAAAACCTAAGAACTAGTGATTGGGACGGTGTAATGAGAGTGCTACGTTATTTGAGGAGTGCCCTAGGTAAGGGGGTTGGTGTACAAAAAGGGGGGTGAACTGGCATTAGAAGGGTACTCTAGTACTAATTGGGTAGGATCAGTAACAGATAAGAGGTCCATCACAGGATATTGCACTTTTCTTGTTGGAAATTTGATCACATGGAAAAGTAAAAAAAAAAAAAAAAAAAAAAAACAATGTTTTGGCTAAAAGCAATGTGAAGTAGAATATAGAGAGATGGCTCACACTACATGTGAACTCGTTTGGCTGAAATAATTGCTATAGGAAGTTGGGGTGAATGTTCCTAAACTTATAAGGTTATTCTATGATAACCAAGCTACTGTTCACATCTCTTCTAATCTAGTGTTTCATGAAAGAAAGAAACACATATAGGTAGACTATCATTTTGTGAGAGAGAAAGTCATTAGTGAGGAGTTTATCATACCATATGTGAGATCAAAGAACCAACTAGTAGACCTTTTCACTAAAGGGTTAAGTCGCATGCAAATGAGTTATATTTGTGACATGTTGGATCTTTATGACATCCATGCTTCAACTTGAGGGGGTGTGTTAAAAGAATGGGTTATATTTATTTGTTGACAACTAGTTAGGTGGCAGGACATATAGATCTTTTATTGTTTCTTTCTTGTGTTTTTGTGTCATTTCTAAGTAGGGGTATATTTATAATTTGTTCTTACACATAATAAAAGAATGGGTCAACTGTCTGAGAAAAATATATACAAAAGTCTTAAACAACTGAATCCTCCTCTTATTCTTCTCCCTTCTCTCTTTGTTTCTCTTCTCTTCTCATCTAATTTTTCTTCTCCTACTCCATCTCTTAGTTTTTATTGTTTTAGTGGTTGATTTCATATATTAAACAATACTTTTTTTTATTGATATTGGAAATGAAAACGGAAATTTTAAAATTTGCCCAAAAATGAAATTATTATCCTATTTGGTGGTAGGTCAACAGTTTAACCTTTCAAATCAAATTTTTGAAAAGATAAAACACAAGAAAATGAAAAAATAAAGAAATTTACTAATATTTTATATTAGTTATATTAAATAAAAATTAAGTGTGATAAACAATAATTGTTTTTATTGACGATGAAAATGACCCAAAAATTAAATTGTTCTTTTATTTGGTAAGGGTAAATAACTTAATCTTTTGGAACAAATATGTCAACCCTTGATATTATAGTTAAATAATAAAAATGATAAAAAACACAAAAGAGTAGGAAAAATGCAAAAAAAATTGTAGAAAACATTTGGGATATATCTAATATTATATGTTAATCAAAACTAAGCCAAAGTATGATGAAAACATTTTAAAGAAAAAAGTATTTTAACTTGTTCTCATCTCTAATATTTTAATAATGATAACATTTTAGTAATCATATTAAAGAAAAAAGTATGATGAAAAAGAATTGTTTTAATTGATAATAGTAATGAAATACAAAATTCAAAACTAAGCCAAAATTGAAGTTGTTCTCATGTTTGATGGTAGTTCAATAGTTTAACCCTTTAAATGCAAATGTGTTAACTTTTGATGTCATAATTAAATAATAAAAAATAAAAGAAGATAAAATGCAGAAAATTTACAAAAATGAGTAAAATTTGTAGAAACCATTTGGGAACATCTTCATTATATTAAACAAGAATAAATGTGATAAATAAAAATTATTTGTATACACAAATATAAAAAAATGCTGAAATTTTAAAGATATATTATTACTATCATTATTAGTGCCTAAAATTGCCACATGCAGAACACACACATACTAGTTCATATTAAACGAATAAGAGAAAGATATGAAATTACAGAAAATTTTCAGAAATTTTAAAAATTAAAAAAAATGCGGAAAATAAACTGAATTCTGTAATTCGTAAAATTTGCGGAAGAAATAAATTTCTACTCTTTAGTTTTTAAGAATAATATTGGATGCTTTATGATTATGTTGAAAACAACATCAAATCTGTAAAAACC
Source organism: Nelumbo nucifera (assembly GCF_000365185.1). The sequence goes on along the minus strand of NW_010729146.1, from coordinate 639,986 downwards.
CCAAACATTCATCTATAACAATGAATTTGGATATAAACCGCTTGTTCAAGGCATTGAAGATAAAATGCTCCTTCAACGGCACTTTCCACAAAGGGCGTCAATTGTTACCATCCTTCATTAAGAGAAATTTGAGAGAAACATATAAAAGTTAGGTTTTAAAAAAACTAAAGTGGTGTTTGGAACCAATTCCATATTCTCATTTCCCAAAAAATGGCAATACATCAGCACCATGTTAGAAAATGCTGAAAACAACCACGCCTTGAAATTGGGAAGGCATGGTCTGAGAAAACACCTAATATCGTTGTTGCTAATAACGGTTAGCTGATGGTGGCACCGAAAAACATTGGCAGCAATGGAACCAAACAAATTTTTTTTTTTTTTTTTTTTTTTTTTTAGAAAGTGGCACGCCATTGCATCATAGCAATGGAGAAATGGCATTTTCTCCAAACAAAGTTCAAGGCCCCAAGTGTTATGACCCCCAAGTACAAGGTGGGTGTCTAAATTACCCTAATAAGAACGTTGCAGAGTTTTAACTTTTTAGCTTAAAAGAAAATTGGTAAAACAACAAATGCAATTTTGTCATGTACATGCACATATAGCAGCTTGAAAGACCGTACATTTGAAAATCATCATCGTCATCTAAGCCTTGTCCTGTTCTATTCTCTGTTTGGTGCCAATGTAGACAATTAAATTTTCATGGGCCCCTAAATGGGCCTTATCCCATAAATTCAAATTCGTTCGTGGGCCTTAGTATGGGTCCTTCTATTTGAACCATGCCCATACTCTCAAATATGTGCATAGGCCTTAACAGTTGGGCTTTACTTTTGTATCTGTTAGCATAATGAAATAGTCCATGTGAGACCCACTATGAAGTTAAGTTCAAATTCAAATTCAAATGTGAATTACAAATTTTATTGATTTATGAAAAAAAATCCAACTAGAACCCATTTTAGGTCCTAAAGATGGAAATCTAGTCAATAATTAAATAGAGAATAATTGATTAAAAATCATTCTCTATAAATGGTAAATTACCATTCCTATTCTTCATGAAAAGTAACTAGAATCAATCAAATCTCTAGTCAATGAAGGCACATCTTCTCATAGATGGAAATTTGTCCATGATTGAAGAGAAAATAATGGATGATAAATTATTCTCTCCAAAAATGACAATAATTACAATCTTTTTTTTTTATCAATACAATAATTACAACCTTTCATTCTCTAAAAAGGATTAATGAGAATTAATTAAATCCTTAATCAAGAAGACTAAGAGATGATACCAAGAAATCTATAAATAAGGATTCCCATCAAGAGGGAGGGGACTTTTGGGTCAAAGAGAAAAACTAAGAAGGCTCTTAAGGAGAAGAAAGCACATACACCATCTTCTTGAGAGCAAAGCAACAAATTCTTGAAATCTTAAAGAACCCTTCTCTTGATCAAGCTTTCAAAATCCAATTGAAGGAAGCAATCTCCATCGCTGTTTGAAGTATGGGAGCACGTCATCTGACCCTCGGCTTCAACACAAATCCTAATCTTCTAATTGCAAGAAATACATCATCAAATTACTTGGATCATTTCTAATTACTTCCACACAAGTCTTTTTTGGTCTGTCCCTAGCTCTTTTAGTCCCTTCAACTTGCAACCGATCACTTTTTCTAACAAATTCTGTAGACGGTCTTCTATGCAGTGATCAAACCATCTCAATCTACTTTCTCTCATTTGAACCTTTTCAGACTAAAGCTGGAAAGATAGGGTATTTCTCTTTTGATCTATTTAGCAATCGTCTTATTACTTTTCTGTTCTCAATTCAACTATATCCAACTCGTAAACAAATAAAGATGCATTAAAGATAAGCACAACTAATTTATAGAAGTAATATATCTTATTAAGGTCCAATTTGTCTAGCTTTAGAATGAAACAAATAACGACCTCTTCATGCCAGATTTATCTATTTTGAATACCTATCAATGAAAGAAGGTTATTGCTTAAACAAAAACTAATAAATTGTTATACCATTAAATTAATGAAATGCTTCAGAAATCAAATGCCATAGAAAATGCACCTTTCACTACACAGAACAGGCATGTTTCATGCATAAAGAAGGTGACATGCTTTGTTATGTTTGTATAGCCAACCTTGTACTGCTGTAGTCATGTCCTTTCATCTCATAAACATCGTGATAATGGTATTTCCTTTTTATGATTAGCAATGTAGTTTTCTCCTTTTACTACATTAATAAAACCAGTGAGTTACTCTAATCTTATCGTCCACTAAATAGCTATTCTTGTGCATCTCCACAAAATCTTTCCTTGCTTAAACAAGGAGAAAAAGAGGTTCTAAATAGAGTCTATATCCTCTAGTGTACACCCAGCACGAAAAATGGCAAAAAGGTTTTCAAACACTGTTCATAAAAGACCCAACCAAATTTCCATACCTAAAAATGTCATGCCAAAGGAGACCAAGAACTACACATAAGAAGAAGAAACAAAAGTTTAGAAAAGAGCAAGAAACCTGCCCAAGGTGATCAATAATCCATAGTCTTTCATCCACCCCATTAAAAGCTAAGAAGACACCCTCAAGAGATTCAAGAAGCATGGTGACTTCCAACATCTCACGATCCCCAAGAATTCTCATCTCTTAAGTCCAGGTCTCTTGCCAACAAAACATGTTCCAACACCCTACCAATATGATCTGACACCGCACATCTCATACATGGTGGGTCCCAATCTCAAGGTGAGATGTGCGGTGTCAGATTACGTTGGTAGGGTGTTGGAATATGTTTTGTTGGCAGGAGACCCCAACTCATCATCTCTCCTATATCCAAAATCCCAAGAAAAGAAATTGCATGAGAAAGAAACAAAGGAGATTGGATATTTTTTGTAGGATGACAATGAGTTTAACCTAAGAACCTATGCTTCAATTACGACTCTCCCCAGCAAAGATCTTCCCCCAAATCTGACAAGTTCTCCTTTACTCAGATCTATTTAATGAATTTGTGAATTATAACAACAGATTGAATTGCTTTTGCAAAAGAGATATCCATCTAGGTGACAAAAATACACAGCAGGTACTTTATTGTAAGGTTATCTATTATTTGAGGGGTGCATCTTACTAATATGTGGATTAATAAAACCTATTATATACTTACCACAAAAAATACAACCTATAATATACTACATATATTACTTATGTTAAATTTCATATGGACATGGCATTGAACAGAAAAGAATGAAGAAACGGGATTAATGTAGCCAACCACATATAATTGGGATAAGGCTTAGATGATGATGTTAGTTATGGTTAAGAATGTGTTGGCCTCTTTTAACCAGATATTTTCTGCCCATGTATCCCATCTTGGCCAAGATGGCAGCAACGATTGAAAGAAGGATGAGAGATTTCTATGGCATAGCTGGAAAGAAGAGAAGAAATTCATCTAGTCATCTAGTGAATTGGGAATTGATGTTTAGACACAAAAGAACTGGGAGATTGGGAATTAGAAGACTGAAGGAGTTGAACATTGACCTATTAGGGGAGTGGTATTTCAGGTTTGAGGAGAAGAGTGGAGGATTGTAGAGGAGAGATATTCAAGCTAAATATAGATCTAGAAATATGGGTTGGGAACCAGGACAAGCCAATAAATTATATGGTTGTTCAGTGTAAGGCATAGAGAAAATCCATAATTACTTATTCAAACAAATCAAATTTGAAGTGCGGAAAGGGTAATGGGACTAGAGTAAGGTGCCAACTGCCAACCAGCTGATTGGTAAGGTCCCCTGCAGGTTGTAGTGAAGACTTGGGATCAAATCCCACCTGCACCTGGGTTGGGGGATGGGCTACCCCCTGTTGTGTAGCCCTTCGGAAGACGTATAAAAAAAAAAAAGGTAATGGGACTAGAGTCAAATTGGGAAATATGCTGGTGTGGAGATAGTCCTCTAAGAGAAGTGTTCCCAACCTTGTTTAAGAGAGCCATTGATAGGGAAGCTACAGTGGCTAATTACCTGCAGGTCATTAATCATTAATGATGGGTGTGTTCGGAAGTTTGGAAGGCCTCTTAATGATTGGGAAATGGAGCAAGTGCTGGAACTGTTGCAAAAATTATACAACATGCAGTGCACTCAAATCCTAACAAAGATGATAGAAGGGTGTGGTCTGAGGAGAACAAGAAAATATGGGGTTCCCAACTAATAGTGTGGTGTAAGGATATACCTTCCAAGGTAGTTTTTCTTGTATGGGCTGCTTAGATAAGATCCTTACTAAAGACAACCTGTTGAAGAGAGCTCTGGTGACTCCTCACATCAATGGACCTCCTACTGATAGTCTGATTCTTTGCAGGTTCACCTATGAAATCTGGAGCAAAGTTTTCAAGCTTTTTCCCGTTAGAGGTTGCTGTCCTGCTTTAGTAGAAATGCTCTTGAAGGTCTGGCTGCAAGAGCTAGGAAAGATCATTTGGCAAATGATTCCTGGAGTTGTAGCAGGAGAGAAATGTGAGGGAGTTCAAGAATATTGCTAACTCAACTGGGATGTTTGGCACAAAATATGGGGCAAATTGATTTCTTGGATATCTGTAAACAAATGTTTTAAGAGCAAAGATTCTAGTTCTTTGTTTGTTTAGAACCCTTTTGTTAGCACCGAAGGTTAGTGGTATAGCTGTATAGGCATTCTTTTTGCATGTTCTGATATAAACTCCCTGTGTACAGCCTCTAGTTGTAGAGGGGCCTTTCTTTGTTATAGTAATGAAGTATACTTTACCTCTTCTCCAAAAAAATGGTGATGATGAAGTTTAGCTTTAGAGTTTTATTGTTGAAATATAGATCTAGGAGTTTCTAGGAGGGATAAAGAAAAGACACAAGCAAGGGGCTCCTTTTTTTCTTGCCTATTAGGGCAATTACAGACACAGGTTAAACAGAATGAGAGCTCCATCTCTTTTTTGTGTGTGTCCTCCCAAATCTTTTACTAAAATATTATAGATTTCTTTATTTGCCAATAGTCTTCTTTTGACATGCAGCCCTTTCCAGTTAGACCAATATTGCGTAATGGCCCTTTCTGATATGCAATTGCAATAGTAAATACTTAGTGTGTGCAATGTTGTTTTTGAAGATTTAAATTAATTGATTTAAAATGCTGTCATAACTTGAATTCTATTGCCTAGACAATACCTAGGTAGGTGCCTAAATGGTCCATCGCCACCAGGAATTACTTACACTCTAAGCCTAAACATCCTTCTAAAACATTTTTAAGAAATTGTCTGAATCTCCCATTGCCACCGGGGTTGAAGGGGTTATGGGTATGGGGGACAGGCTACCCCCCATTGTGTAGCCCCATCAAGATATTAATGTTTACTCTCTCTATAGACTTCTGGATCCTTTGAGAATTTCATCCCTAAAAGAGTTTCCTAATCAAATGCACAACTCTAACCCCAGATAAATCCTCATCTACTTGCAAAGACCTAATGGTAACCCCACAGACCCAAAACTTAGACATAAATCCCCAATAGCATCAATTCCTTTTTAATTTTCTCTTAAAATTGTCTCCAGTCCAGCTTGGTTCATATAAGTGAACATACAACATTTTTGAATTTTATATCTCCTCTCTCAAGGCCAATAAATAAACACAGAAGGGCATCCAAGTTTTACAAGACATTCAAATGTTACCAATAGCTGACCTTTTTAACTTAAAAGAGATATAATCTGCAAATGAAGACACTTCAGATTGCTTCTGTTGTTAGGAATGTTATTAGGACTGTTATTGGGCCGTTAGTGGGCTGTTAGTGGGCCTGTTTTATGTGTTTCCTCTGTTAAGTTGTAATCAGGGGTATTATTGTAATATCCCCTCTTTATTTGAACACCCTAATATATATATGTCAAGTGGGATGCCACCCCTATTACTTTTTTGGCAATTCTTTCTCTCTTCTCTGCTCTCTTCTTCTCTTTTCCTTCTTTTCTATTCTAGATGGTATCAGAAAAGATCTGACTACAAGAGGAGCTTGAGTACATCTTTTCTCTCCTCTCTCGGGTTTCTTGGGAAAAGACTTGGCTACTCAAATCTGAGAAGGACCTAATCAGGTAAGGGTTTTCTGTGCTATTTTTTTCCCTTTTTGGTTGTGGGACCAAGAGGGTGATTGTTTGGGTGTTTAACTTGTATGTTGTATCCTGTGATGGATTGTTGAGTGTTTAGAGAGGTGTCTCTCAGTGTTCTGTATGATCTGAGATCCAGTCAGCTGTGCGTAAGCCTTGTTTTTGGATCTCTAATGTCCAGGCCTGTTGTTGTTTATTGTGCTGATTTGTTTATGGTGGAAGTGCCTTCTTTTTCTTAAAAGATTCAAAACTGTTGCAGTTTTTTTTCTGTGAAGTTCGGCTGTTGTGTTCTTCTTCACTGTTTGTTTTGACTTGGTAATGCTTGGAGGTTTCCTACACTGCTATTCATTTCTTGTGGAAGGTGCTCAGTGTAGAGTGTTTGATACCATTAATATGAGAAAGAAAAAAGGAAAAAAAAAAAACACAGACCTGGTCACTCCCTTGTTGGTGCTGTTATTTGTTTGTTTGGTTTAATGTATTTGTGGGATTGTTACTTGCTGCACTTGAACAATGATGACTGATGATTCAGCCATGTCTGAAGTCACTAGAGGTCAGAATATGGTCAGCCCAGGGGCTGAGAACTGGGGTTTCCCTGTTGCTATTACAGTCCTTGATGGACTGAACTATATGGAGTGGTCCAAAAGTGTTAAGTTGTATGTTGGGTCTAGAGAAAAGCTTGGATACTTGTCCAGTGACATTCCTCAACCCAAAGAGGTTGTTGCAGACCATGATAAGTGGATTCAAAAGGATTATTTGATCATGTCTTGGCTTGTTACTTCTATTCATCAAAGTCTGAGAGAAAGAACTTTATGTGGGCTAAAACCACAAAGGAGATTTGGGACCAGGTTAAGGCTACTTTTTTTGAGTATTGGCACTATGCTCGTATTTATCAACTACAGGCTGAGTCCTCCAATTGTAAATAGGGGAGAAGAGTCTGTCAGGTTACTATTCATCTCCTACCTCCATGTGGAGGGAACTTGATCATAATCAAAGTGTTGACTAGAAGAATGAATCAGATGCAAGAGTACAAAAGGCTTGTGAATCAGCAGTGAGTTTTTGCCTTCTTAGCAACTCTTAATCCTAGTTATGAGCCCATTCGGATTCCGATTTTAGAGAGCAAGGAACTCCCATCACTTCAAGAAGTGTACTCTTTGGTTCAGTCTGAAAAGAGTAGGAGGATAGCCATGACTCCTCCAATGGGAGAGCAGCAAGTAGCACTCTTTGCCAAATGCCAAGGAAGGTAATGTAGATAAGAAGGATGGTACAGGGATGAAGAAGACTGTGAGGAAGTTGATAAAAATAAGTTCAGATGTACTCACTATGGTAGACACAAAGACATTAAAGATACATGTTGAGATCTTGTTGTGAAGCCGAAGAATTTTCAGTCCTTCCAGAAGAAGCAACCACATATTCTGGAAGAATTCTAGCTCGGATAATGTTGTTTCTGGTGGTTCATTTCAAGAGGGTGCTACAGGTTCTAACCCTAAGGAGGGATTACTGAATACCTTATGTGGTCAGCTGCAAGAATATGGTGGGACTCTCCGTCAACTTGAGGAGACATCTATCACTCCTACCTCACATGTGTCCACTTCAGGCAACCAGGCCCCTGCATTTCATGTGTCTACTTCATCTTCCAACCTTGGATAATTGATTCTAGGGCAACCAACCATATGACTGATAAGCCAAATTTGTTTTCAAAATATCATTTACTTTTTGATAGAGACAAAGTTAGGCTAGCTGATGACTCACACACCACCATAGCTGGCCAAGGTGCAGTGCCCTTACATAATGGGGTTCTTCATTCAGTTTATCATGTTCCCAGATTTCCTACCAATCTTTTGTCAATTAGTTGCATTATCAAATCCTTGAATTGCAATGTAACATTTTCTTTGATTTCTGTGTTTTCCATGATTTGACTTCTGGGAGAACCATTGGTAAGGGTCGTGTGGTTGATGTCTCTACATTCTGGATGATGTTGCAGCTCCGAAGTCGAGTAATACAACAAGTTTTGTGAGTCAGTTGTGAAACACACTTGCAACAATCTGAATAAAGAAAAGAAAAACAAAAGAGAAGATGAAGATGAAGAAGATGGGAGAGAGAAAAGTAAAGGAGGAAGAAGATGGAAGAAAGGGAAGAAGAAGAGAGTTCTAAAACCCCTCTTCAGCCCCCAATGATAAAGACAATTACATGAGTGCCCTTAGTAGGGCGTCCATCACTAAAGACAAAAATAAAAAACAATAAGAAAAGAAAAAACAGGCCCATAACTAAGGCCTACTACCTACTAACACAAGTTATAAACATAACTTAAAGAAAAATAAACTAAGGCCCATTCAGCCCATTCTCACTACACTCCCCCTCAAGCCGAGTATAATGTCAATCATGCCTCTGCTTGGGTTCTGGTGGACCCCTCCCCCGGATGTGGTAAGTCTTTTTGACCCAAACTTTTATAGGCAACCGAAGAAGCGGGGTAGAATAATGTGGAGAGCTACAAGAGCAGTTGTTCTTTGGTCAATTTGGGAAGAAGGAAAACAATAGGATCTTTAAGAATACTAAAAGATCCAAGGAGGAAATTGTAGAAGGAATAACTTTTAAGGTTATTCACTGGTTGAAAACAAGTGAGTTGTTTAAGGACTTTTCAACTGATGACATTTACAGAAGATGGGGTGAGGTGGCAAGTACTACATCCCCAAAGCCTGTGGTGCAGGAAATGTGGGCCCCACCAACTTTCCAAAACACAAAATTGAAATTTGATGGCAGCTCTATAGGTAATCCGGGCCCGTCAAGTATAGGGGGAGTATTTAAAGATGGGCAAGGCAGAATTATTGCCATGAATTCGGGGCCAATAGGAAGAGATTCATTAAGAGTAGAGGTGATGGCTTTACTTCAAGGCGTAAGATATGCCAAACATTTGGGACTACATCAAATGGAGATTGAAGGGGACTCTAGGCTATTAAGTCAGGTTGTTTGGGAGCATGGAAATATAGACAGGTGACAAGGGAAATAATGAATATAATGAGGGAGATTGGTGTCTGCTTTAAGTGGACAAGAAGGTCAACTAATGGGCTAGCGGATATCTTAGCAAAACAAGGGACGGTAAGGGAGAACATGTTTTGGGTAGTGTTATAATGAGTATGTAACTTGGGTCAAGTTCTTCTTAGGAGTGAACAGATGTACCTTATCATAGTTTTAATTTTAATGAAGTTACTGTTTCCAATAAAAAAAAAATGTTGAAGCTTTGCCTTTGGAACTCCCTTAATTAGAAAATCCATTAGCTGCTCTTCTGATGCAATGAAAGGAATGCACACCTCTCCTGAAGCCACTCTTTCCCATATAAAGTGTCTGTCTACCTCAATGTGCTTAGTTTTATCGTGTTGAACCAGGTTGTGAGCAAGGTTAATAGTAGCCTGGTTATCACAATATAGCATCAATGACTTGTCACATGAAACGCCCATCTCATCAAGGAGAGATCTATGCCATAACAACTCAGAAACCCCATGGGCCATAGCCCTATATTCTGCTTCAGCTAAAGATCTAACAACCATTGATTGCTTTTTTACTCCTCCAGGAAACAATATTCCCAGCTACCATAGCACAATAGTCTAATGTGGACCACACATCTCTCCATATCATCCTTTTCTACTAACATATACCATATGCTCCCACCTTCTCAACAAATAATTGATGGATGTGCCTTTGAAGTTCCAAAGTCAACACCCAATGTGTTGTCTTTATCTTGATGAGTTCTATCAGTAAAGTGTTGTACATCAGTTATTCATTATTTTTTCATAAGAAATTCTTAAATCTTTTTCACCCAATATGCACTGAAGTGTTGCATCCCTTATACCTTTCCATAATACCTTCACCCTTCTTGATTGTGTGGTAAAAGGGATAACAGAACAAGTCTAAAATGGATGTTGGGGTTCCCTACAACAATCTTCTTTTCTTCATAAGTGAATAATGATTATGTTAATATGAAAGGAAGTGTAAATTCACCCTAAGAGGAAGCACAAGATGTTACCTCCCCTTAGAGGTGAGAGCATAAACAAAACTTAACAGAATACAATCATAAAGTGTCAGAAAATAACTCAACCCTTGAGACCCCTTGTTTTGCCAAAGAATCTGCCATGGCATTTGCTGATCTGCTGACCCACTGATAGGTGACTGACATAATCCTTGTGAACCAATTAACTTTCTTAAAAAGATCCCTGTAGACCCATAGTACTGTTATTGGACTCAACAACCAACCCACTACCACCTTAGAATCTCCCTCAACTATCAGATTTTCCACTCATAGTTGGTTTGCGGCAGCATGTATTCCTTGTACCACAGCATAGTTTTCAAGGTGCCAAGGCGAGGCTAAGCAACAAGGGGGGTGCCTCATCGCTTAGTCGCCTAGGCAATGGATTTTTTCAAGTAAAATTATGTATCCTAGGGTAGTTCCCCAGGTTCCATAATCATATTTCCTTAATAATTATCCATAATTTTTATGAGAAAAGTATAAACTTCATGTTAAAGAAGAATCAACATATTCCAACATATTCATGAGAAAAAAAGAAGAAAAGAAATTTCAAAAAATATAAGGGTTGAACCCCTATTTCTGTTATAGGAAAAGAAGAAAGGAAAAGGTGGAAGAAGAAAATTGGTATATAGTATAGACACAAAATTAGTAAATAAAAAGAAGTAAATGTGTTGGTTAGACAACATTTTAAGTTCTTCCTTACTTATTGGTTCAGGTTTTGAAGTCTTCCAGGGTTCAATACAGCATTTAGCAATGTTTGTGTTGATTAAGCCCTAACAAATAAGAAAATAATAAAAAGAAATAAGTATATAAAAACACAAAATGAATATTTTAGTTTAAAAATGTCTATTTTAAAATTATAACCTCAAAAAATTAAGAATATAAAAGTTTTGTCTAACACACTACAGAAAACTGCTTGGCGATTAGGCAAGGCGAGCCTCCAACGGTGCCTTGTCGCTAGACCTGTTCATGGGCCGGGTAGCCCGACGGCCCGGCCCGCACCCCGGCCGGGCTTGGTCATATAATTAGGCCCGCGGGCCTAACACAGTAAGCCCGACTGTGTTTCGGGTCGGGCTTGGGAATTGTCAAAAAAGCCCGGCCCGACTCAGTATTATATATTTTATAAAATATATAATATGTATTTTATATATTATATAAAATATTATAAATAATATAATATTTATAATTTAATATATATATATGTATTTTATTCTTTTCTTTATAATTTCAATCTCTCTCTATTCAGCCGCTTCAACATTAATAATACTTATAGTATAGGCTAAATTTCGGGCCCGGGCCCAGGCTCGGGCTTCGGGCTTTTTATGAGGGCCGGGCTCAGGCCCATGTTGTAGGCCCGATGGTCGGGTCGGGCTCGAGCTCGGGCCTTAGAAAAATTTGTTAATACACAGTAAAAGCCCGGCCTGAGCCCGACCTGGCCCGGCCCATGAACAGATCTACTTGTCGCCTAGGCGCCCGCCTTGACAACTATGCACTACAGCTAGTATCTCAGCCCTTGTTGAATCTCCAACTCCCACTGGTCCCAAGAATAGGGATAGGATGTTTCTATCCTTATCTCTTAAGATCCCTCCTATACCCGAAGGCCCTGGATTGCCTAGACTGCTGCCATCAGAGATTGGCTTCGATCAGCACAAGGCCCGTTCGAACACTGTTCGAACAGCCTTTACAACCTTGCATTGGAAATATCTCCATACCTCTGTACTTTATTTCATGGGGAGATATTCCCAATGCAAGGCTATAATGGCTGTTCGAATGGGCTTTGCACTGACTGAATTCGGTTTCTTGCCATCAAACTATCAAAGTTCAGCTCCACACCCTTAGTAAGAGGCTTCCACTCTATTTGTAGTCTTTTTTTTTTCTAGGGGGGGGGGAGGGGGACTATGGAGGGGGTTCCCTACACAATCCCAAACTGAAAGAAAACAAGTGATGTCCTTTGAGAAGTAAGAACACATAAGTAGCAGATGATCTACACTTTTACCATTTGTGAAACATAGGGTGCTCATATGTGGGAAAAGACACCAATTTTTCCTCTTTATTTGAAGCCTCTCACATGTGTTAACTTATAGATTGGCAGCTCCTAGTGGAAAACTTTAACTTTATGAGGGGTCAGGCCAACCCAAAGGGCTTTCCAAGGGAAATTGGCTGGTTGGAGGTGATCTTCAAACAAAATTTTAAGGTAAAAAAACTGAAAAGGATTCAACAGACAAAGACCCACACTCTTACATCTTCACCATTTAAGGAGAGTGTGGGTCTTTACCTCTTAATCTTCAGAACTCTTCATCCTCTACTTAGATCTAAATTCCAAGAGACGGATCCATTGGAGAATACATCCAAGTCCATGCAGTCCAATCAATTTTCAGGAAATTTCATACTCTACTCTCAAATTATGATCTGGGCAAATGCACTTGAAAAGTTCTAAGGATAACTTAGTTGACTGAGACAATGGATATTCAAAAATTTAACCATCTCCAATGCAATGAGATAGAATAAAAAACAGATAATCTTTTTTACACTACAAATTGAAAGACCATCCTATGGGACCATGTGAATAACAAAATGTCTGTTGTAGATTTAATAACAGAACAAGATGAAAAAAAGCTGTCAAAAACAGAAAACTTGACAAAACAGAGATAAAAAGACAAATAAATCAAATTGACTAGTAAAGTACAAGTACCAAGGACTGTTTCCTTACCAAAATTTGATTTGCTCTGTATTTTATTGTTTCCTGGTTGGTTCATAAAGCCTCTTTTACAAACGATGAAAATGTCACTACAAAAGCAGAAAAATGATGAAATGAAAAACAATAGATAAACAGATCAAACTGACTAGTAAATTAAAAGCAAGGACTGATTCCTTACCAAAATTTCTTTTGCTCTGTATTTAACTGACTTGATGATGAGTATCTTTCAGAAAAATTGAAAATGCCACTGTACACCATGGCAGGACATTTTTTCACTCGTAGTAGTAATTTATCCACATCCTCATTCTGCTTTCTTAGAGTGAGGTTCCTTCAAATCCCAAGATGCTTTAATTCAAAAATCACCAGTAATCTCCACAAGAACATGACCCATCTTGAAAATGGTGGAATCTACTCCAATCTCTGATCACAATCTCCCTCTGGGTTATCTTGGAGATGAATTTTGTAAATGTATGACAATCAACACAAATGCGAAGGTTCTTCATAACATGGATGGGAATTCCATTTGGGGTGTTCAAAAGGCCAAAAACAATAGCAAGTTTCTCACTGTGGTAGAGGAGTACATTCTCTTTTTGCTCCTCCTCCACATCATGAAGAACAAAGTTTGTATTAGGGACATAACCCATCCCCTTAAGGCGCTCATAGAACTCCTTCAGGGTTGAGTAAATATCATCAATCTGATCATGTGTCTTATCTCCAGTGACAAAAGAATGTAGCTTGTTCTTGATCTGAATCCAACTAATTCCTGGTTCCTTGGTGATTCCTCGATCCTTCATCAGTTGGCGAACTTCTTCAACTTCAGTCCACATGCCTAGTGATGCATAGATGTTTGATAATAAAATGTAGGTACTGGAATTCTGTGGCTCCAATTGAAAGAGCCTTTCAGCAACTTTCCGGCCAAGTTCAACATTTTGATGGATCTTACAGGCACCAAGGAGAGCTCCCCAAATTACAGAGTCCGGTTCTATGGGCATGCATTCAATAAATGCCTCAGCTTCATAAAGGCAACCAGCCCGACCAAGAAGATCAACCATGCAAGAATAGTGACATAGTGATGGCGTGAGACCATAATCTTGGCTCATGGAATTGAAGTAGTGCCATCCCTCATCAACCAATCCAGAATAGCTACAAGCACATAAGACCCCCAGAAAACTGACTTCATCGGGTACAAACCCTTCTGCCTTCATTAGTTCAAAGATTTCTATGGCTTTCCTAGTAAAGCCATTTTTTGCACAGCCACCTAGGACAGCATTCCATGTAACTAAATCACAGATAATCATCTCTTCAAACACTGAAAAACCATCAATACAACCACACTTGAGGTACATTGTTATTAGAGCATTGCCAACAAAGAGTTCTGCATCAAGCCCAAGTTTAAAAACCAAGGCATGGATCTGTTTGCCAAGTTTGGTTGTACTTAGATCCGCACAAGTACTGAGAAGGCTAGCCAATGTTGATGAGTTTGGTTTAGTTCCCTCGGACATCATGTCAATAAACAGCTCAAAAGCCATATCTCCTTGCCCAGCTTGTACATATGCTGATATGATGGCAGTCCAAGAAACGACATCCCTTGTGGGCATTCTGTCAAAAGTGCTGCGAGCTTCATCTAGCATGTAATTTTCAGCAAACCCTGTAATAAGAGAATTCCAAGATATGGTATCTCTAACTCTCATTTTATTGAAGATATGAGATACATCTTCCATGTTCTTGCACTTAGCATACATGGAGATTAATCCATTTCCTACATATGAGTTGAACTGGCTCCCTGTTTTAATGATGAGAGAGTGTATCTGTCTACCTATCTCAACAGCTCCAATCGTGGTGCAAGCAAAGAGAGCACTGGTGAAACTAGATTCACTTGGTACAGTTCCTGATCCATGAAGTTCAGATAACAGCTTCAGAGCTTCTTCACTTCGTCCATTCTGTGCAAACCCAGAAATCATGGCCGCCCATGAAGCACTATTCCGTGCAGGAATCCTTAGAAACATCTCCTTTGCTTCATCAAGCATCCCATTCTGGGCATATCCAGAAACCATAGCATTCCATGTAATGGTATTTGGGTTTGGAATCTCGTCAAATAGACGCCTTGCTTCATGGATTCTCCCATTCCGAGCATAAGCAGTCACCATCACCGTTCGGGAAGCAAGACTCTGGTCAGGCATCCTTTCATACAAAGCAATCGCATCTTCCAACCTCCCACACTGTGAAAAGGCTGCTAACATCGTAGTCCATGAAAATTCATTCTGTTCTGGCATCCATTCAAAAAAATTGGCTGCATAATCCAGTCTCCCATTTCTAGTATATGCATTCAGAATTGATGTACCCACAACCACGTCTCCCTCATAATTTGTCTTGATAGCAAGTGTCTGCAGACTCTGAATTAGTTTCAAATCATTCAAACCAATGGCTGCTGAAAGTACAGATACAAATATTGGCTGGTCGGGTCTCAATCCACCACGTTGCATGTTGAGGAAGATATCCCATGCTTCTCGATAATCATCAATGTGGACATACCCTGACATCATAACCATCCAAGACACCAAATTTCTCTCTTGCATTGAGTTAAAAAGTTCACGAGCTTCAATCATCCGACTGCAATGACAGTACCCAGTGATCATCGTGTTCCATGAAACTACATTCCTCTTGGGCATTTCATCAAAAAGACGTCTAGCGGACTCCACATCTTGATTGTGTATGTACCCGCTAATCATAGCATTCCAAGATATAATGTTACGCTCAGGCATTAAATCGAATAACTGCCGAGCTTCCTCAATCCTCCCATTCTTAGCGTAGCCGGTAACTGCAGCAGTCCAAGTCTTCACATTCTTCCCAGCGAATGCATCGAAGAGCACTCGCGCATCGTTGATTCTTCCATTGTTGAAGTAGCCGGTGATCATGCAATTCCAAGTGACAGCGTCCCTTTGGATCATCTCGTCGAATATTCGACGAGCTTCGTCGACACGCCCCAGTTGACCAAGCTCTTGAATCCTCGCGTTCCATCGAAACAGCTCGTTCTGTTTCTGAAATACCTGACGAATAGGAATAGCAGAAGTAGAAAAAGCGTCTATAGCGCAACAGAAACGCCGATTGACAGAATAACAAAGCAGCGAGTATCTACACCTGAATAAAAGGGGAGAATGACTGAATAAAAGCATCCGGACAAATGCACCGCCCACCGTCATTCTCCGGTGAAACCTCCATACGACAAACAGCAAATTATTCGCGTACAAATGCACCGCCCGCCATCACTTTTGGCGCGGGCCAGCCCGCAAATTTCTGGGTTTGAGTATTCAGGTCTGTCCCGCCCGCAAATGTTCCTGAATGACATTGATACCGGAAGGAATGAGCTTAGCTGACACGCAAAGGGCATTGCTAAAACCTCCCCGTCTTTATCACGTCAAAGGCCCAAATGCCTAAACAATCTCCAACTACAACGGACCCCACCACTTAAAATGTTTCCCACTAGGGGTGTCCATGGTTCGAGCAATTTTTGCAAATCGAACGGTTTTTCCATTTCTCCAAACTTAAATCGAACTGTACCACCGGTTAATTGGTCTATCAGTTTCGGTTTTTTACCTGTTTGGTTTTTTTGTTTTTCGATTTCTTATATTTATAATATATATTATATAAATATATGTATATATTATATTATAAATAATAAATGATGTATAATATATTATAAACATTATAAAAATATATAATATATAATATATTTATAAATATAATATATGCATATATTTATATACATAATAAATATATTTATATAATATATAGAAAATATATGACATATATTAAAAATATATAAAATATACATATAAATATATATACCAGTTGGTTCGATTAATTGTCGGTTTTTTGTAGGTTTTCCGAAAGTTAAGCCGATCCTTCGATTTTTCAAAAATACTAAACCAAAACCGAATCGATCAATTCAGCTAACCGCATTTTTCGGTTCGGTTTTCTCAGTTTGGTTCGACTTTTCGGTTTTTCATGGACACCCCTATTTACCACCCCAAACTCAACAAGAGTTCACATCAGCGCCCCACAATACCCCACCGTCCCAAGTGTTTTCTTCGTCATGCCATCAAGTGCCACCGTCACAAGTGTTTTTTTCACCATGCCATTAAGTGCCATCCACTCGATCGGCCAATTGTATGTCATTATTTATGTCTTGAGTGGAATAATTCATGTATTATGTAAGGGGGAATGCCAATGGTATTATTATAAATATTCAATATGATTTTTCACTATTTTGATGTTTTTTTATGTTATTCCCCAAAAAGTTTAACTTACTCTTTAAGGGGAGATAGGTAGTCGAGTGTGCCAATAGCGTGTAAAGGTTAAGCACTTGGTCCCATTGACATAAACTTGTGTGCTAAGGTTACCATCAATTAATGCAATACAAATAACCTTTTGACTAAGGGCTTGCTCGTTTCCACTTAACTCTTATCTTTTAAGAGGAATCTTTTAACTCTAAGAGAAAAATAGTTGTTCATTTCCTCTAATCTCTTATCTCTTAAAGTGCAACCATACAATTTTTTGTTTTTCAATGATACCCCCAAAAAGACAAACAAAAACTCTCATATATGGGGTCAAAATGGATATTTGATAATTTTCAAAATTCAGAACAACATTCTTTACATTTAGAGTTCAAAGGAAAGAAAAGTTCACTAATACCAATATATCTCTTGATGTAATTATTGCACTTTCAGATGTCAGACTTCAAAGCAAACGAACAAGCCTTAATTCATATGCTATCTTGTTGTCTTTTCTTGTGTTGTTGCTTTGCCACTTAGGCTTACTTGATGCATTCGGGTGTCACATGGGGCCCCAACAATTATCCACGTGACAATTGGTATCAAAGCCAAGAGCTCCTTCATATATTGGACCCTGTTCATCAACTCATTTAGCACGCACAATGAAGAGCAATTGTGACATCACCGACAAAATCTCATACGGACTGTCCCAAGCCCGCAACACCAATGAGGACCGAATCAACTCGAGATCGGGTTGAAGAACTCCACCTCAACATGGAAACAGTGGAGAATGATGCGGTGGAGCTAGAAGGGCAATTCAATGGCGCCTTTAGGGAGATCCATGACAAATTACAACACTTGGAAGTAGAGCCTTCCCAAATTAGCCTTCAAGGTCTAATGGACCGGTTCCAAGCGCAACTGGATGAGATGAGGGACAAGATGACACTCATAAAAAGGGCAATGGCCAACTCCTCCTATGCCTCGTCTACTCCAACCTCGATGCACGTAAAGGTACAACAACTAACACCATACTCAGGTTCTCGGGATGTTTGTGAGCTAAACAACTTCTTATGACAAGTTGAACAATACTTCGCCACCAATAGCATCCAAGATGAGCAAATTCAGGTATGTACAACTGCAATGTATTTGAATGATATTGCAATGTTATGGTCGCGTAGGTGTTGTCAGGACATTGATCATAGCACACACACCATCAATACTTGGATCGACTTCAAGTGGGAGATCAAACGCCAATTTTACCCTGAGAATGTTGAGTACCTTGCACGAAGGAAGATAAAGAACCTGAAGCACAAGGACTCATTGCATACCTATGTCCAAGAATCCTCATCCTTGATGCTTGAGATCTCCACCATGTTGAACAAGGATTTTTTGTTCAACTTCATGGACGGTATTAAACCATGGACTGAGCTTGAGCTACAACAGCGAAGGGTGAAAGACCTAGCAACCACCATGGTCATGGTTGAATAGCTTGTTGACTTAAAGAAGCCCGATGAAGCATACCACCAGCTACCTAGTCCATGCACCATAAGCTTGAGTGGAGGAGACCCACGATCAACTTCCACCAAAGAAAAGTCGTTGTACCCCAACAGACCAACTTATCAGCAACAAGGAAAGAAGCCACAAGAAGCTAATAAGTCCCAAGGCTACAAGTACACCAGGAGACCCACCACACCTCCTGTACCTTGCTTCATTTGCAACGAAATGCATTGGACAAGTGATTTTCCCATGCGAAAGAAGGTCGATGCCCTCATTGCCAAACTCAATGATAGTAAGGAAAACGACAAAGAGAAACCCATACCCACGCTAAGAGTAGGCACTCTCCAATTCATAAATACCATGGTCAAGAAAGAGGTCATATCTAAGCTGCCTAGCAAAGCCCACAAGGGGCTAAAATATGTAGACATCACCCTTGGTGGGAGGCTGACACAATCCTTGGTGGATACTGGGGCCACCCACAACTTTATCTCCCTCGCTAAAGCACAACGACTCAACTTAACCCCCACAAAACAAACAGGTTGGATCAAGGCTGTCAACTCAGGGGCCTAGGCCGTAGAAGGCATGGTTTGTGGAGAAGCACTACAAGTGGGACCATGGAAGGACAACATCAACCTATCCATGGTTCCTTTGGATGTTTTTCAAGTTGTCCTTGGAATGAAGTTTTTGACATAGGCGAAAGCATCCCTCATGCCACACATCGACAACTTATTCATCTTGGATGAGCATTCTCTATGCATGATCCCAATGACAATAACCCTCAAGGTACATGGAAAGCAGCTTTTAGCCTTGTAGTTGTACTAAGAAAAGAAGCAGGCACCCATGGAGTCAGTGCCAAGCCAGCAATAGAGAAGACCCTCACACCAACACCTAACATCAATGAAGGGGAAGTCATCACAAAGTAGTTTACACTGAAGCAATTCCAACACCAGAGCCAACCTCAACATCAGTGCCAGCACCAACACCGGCATCAACATCGCAACCATCCAGAATAGAAGATGCCTGGAAGACCCAAAAACGTCTACAACCACAACAATTTCCAATACAATCACCATCAGGGAGAGTGAGTGCCACCCTTTCCACATCAACATAGGTACCCTTTCCACCACCTTTCTCAAGCCAATTCTCATAGGAGCTTCGTGAGGAGTCATCTTAGGGGGAAAATCATAATGGGAACCAATACCCCAAAAATCCAAACAATCATTTTGACCCAACCCTGGCCTTAACTTTTCCTACCACCAAATGGGAACACCCAAATCTTACCTCAAAGCAACTAGGAAGGGACTTAATTTAGGAACTAGCTATAGGTTCTCCCACCATCAAGAGCACCCTAAAGCCTTCTGCCCAACCTTATGCCCAAGCTTTGGAGGAAACAATGTTCATGAAGCAACTAAAGAATCCTCCTTCATCAATAGCAAATCCAAGTAGCAAACAGAAGCCAGTCTTTGAGGACGAAGACTGAATTGAGTGGGAATGACTGTCACAAGTGTTCTCTTCATCGCACCATCAAGTGCCATCCACTTCTCGTAGCTCGCCAACCGCATGTCATTTTCTTTGTCTTAGGTGGGGCAATTATGAAGGGGGGAATGCCAATGGCATTATTGTAAATACTCAGTATGATTTTTCACCATTTTAATGTTTTTTTTTATGTCACTCCCCTAAAACGTTAACTTACTCTTTGAGGGGAGGTAGGTAGTTGAGTGTGTCAATACTATGTAAAGGTTAAGCATGAGGTCCCCTTGACACAAATATGTATGCTTGTACTTATCATCAATTAATGCAATACAAATAGTATTTTGACTAATTTGTATGCTATCTTGTTGCCTTTTCTTGTGTTGTTGCTTAGGCTTACTTGACGCATTCGGATGGTGCATGGGACCCCAATGACTAGTCCTGTGACACCACAACACATCCCGACCAGATGTGTTGTGGGGCATTGCGGAGAGCTGATGTGAACTCGCTCAACAAAGCCCTTTCAGTCCCTTCGTGCATCTCCTTCTTAGACTCATGTCAATAGTGCATTCTACATGTGTCCACCAAACCATTAGTTGATCTTTTAGCCCATTTGAATCTGACCTCAATTTATGTTGCTAGCCACCTCACCTCCTTCATACCTTGTCTATGGCTCCAAACCCCCAAGCTATTTATAATACATGAGACAAGGATGTATAAGTATACTATATCTCAACCTTTCTACAAAAACAATTCCAACCATTAAACAACCTATGATTTAAAAAATGTTGTATGATTAAAACAAAGCTTATCGTCAATAATCCAGGGATGAAATATCGTCACTAACCACCTCATTTACTGATTTTGCCCGCTTATCAAATAACCTATTGTTCCTCTTGTTCCATGGCCCCAAAAACTTTCATCTTATAATGAGTTTTTCTTTTTTTTTGATAAATGTGTAGTATTTTATTAAGAAATTCCAACTTGTAATGAGGGCACCAACTGTAACCCCACAAAAAGAGTATAATCCACAGAACTTAGGTTGATGCCCCTATGAACTATGCATCAAAGACTCCTTCAAGGGAATCTCCCAAAAAGGTCTAAAGCACATTATGACTAGTGTGGCATGCCTAGGTGCATAGGCTAGGCGTATTTCAAGGCCATGTGCCTTGTCTAAACCCAAGCATAATCCCTTTCACCTGAGGCCAGACATGCACATTTTAAACCCAAGCACAATCTACAGGCCCCTTCTCTCTAGACTTGTTCTAGTGAGCCATTTATCTAAAGTCATAGGCCAAACCAGAAAATTCACTTTTGAGGTGGGGGGAGGGGGGGTAGGATTCCAAATCTTTTTACAAGGCAAATCCAAAGAACTAGATCTACTTAGCTTTGAAGCCAAAGATCGCACTGAGAAGCACCCATCACCATTCCACTTCCAGCACCACTCATCCACCTTGCTAATATCAATTTCCTACCTCTGTAACATGTTCAACAACTCCAACACTTCACCAAATTCCAAGTCAAACAAGTTTCTTCTGAATTGAGGAGCCCAAACTATTGAATCTTCAGAAAAGACATGGGAATCAGCCACTGAGACATCTTGGTTAGTTGCAGAGCATAAGAGGATAGGGAAGGCCTTAGCCAAGGTACTGTCCATACACCAAGGGTCTCTCCAAAACTTTAACCTGTTACCTTTACCTATTATAAACCCCACCCCTTCATAGAAACAAGAGAACATTTCAAGATTCCTTTCCAAATAGAACAACCCCAGTTTGGAAGGGGGTCTTGAGAACACCAATCACCCCAGTTCACCCCAAAATTGGTTACAATATGGATTCCTTACCAAGAATTCCTTTCAGTGCCAAATTTCCAAATCCACTTACTAAGGAGGGTAGTGTTAAACAGTTTTAATTTTCTAATCCCAAGTCCCCCCCTTCTTCAATAGGAAGACAAGCTTGCTCCCACTTAATGAATAATGATATGGATTTTTCTTTTCTTCTTCCCAACCTTTCCATAGGAAATTTCTTTGTAAGCACTCTAGCTTTTTGGAAATTTTAGCTAGGATTAGGAAGAGGGAAAGGAAATAAGTAGGAAGTTTAGACAAAGTGCTCTTTATAAGAGTTTAGCTTTCTAGGAAGAGAGTTTTTTCTCCAACCTTTCAATCACAGGGTCCCACAAAGTAGGTGAAGTACATTTTTCCCTTAGAGGGAGATCCAAAAACTTTACAGGGAGGCTAGTCTTAATACAAATTAAATGGCCTAACTCAAAGTTTAATAAATTAGATTGAGGCTGGTCCAAAACCAGGATGATAATCACAAAATGAAAATGAATAGAAGCATTCAAATAATATAGGAATAGAAAGAGCACCAAATGAGGAAGAAGGATCGCATGTCTAGCACATCACAAAAACAATTGGAAAAACTACTAAATGTGTACCTTAGATTCCTCTATCTTTCTCAAAATAAGCATCAAGTCGCTTGCCTTATGTCTAGATTCTCCAAATCCAACAGTAAGATGATTTATAAGCACTTCTTTTAGCATATTTAACTATATCATAACAAATGTAAGAAATACTATTAGAGATTAACACACACAAAAAGGAAAGCATTAAGCTACAATATATTCATATTATTTTATAGACCTGCCTCTTTTGCCACTGTAAATATGATTTCTTGTCATATAACACCATTTGAAAAGTACAACACAATAATTCCAATGGAACCAAAAGTGTATCCATTCTTTTTCCAACTTTCCCTACAAGGGCATTAAGTAGGCCTTGCCTTACCCCAATGTCCCTTTCTTTTGAAATCTATAGAAAATAACAATTAAAGAGTAAAATAATCAACATGTTTAATTAGACTTGTTTTTGTAAAAATAAAAAAATCAATTAATAGAAAATAGTTTGTATCAATGAATTAAGAGGAAGAGATTCAAGAGAAGAAAGGGGAGAAGCATCAACCTTTAGGTGCATGTGCAGCCCCCTTTCTATTTATATAAATAAGCCTAAATACAATAGGATGGCTACTATAATCCTAATAGAAGCACTATAAGAAAATAAAATATAAGGGAGGTATGGTACATGAGATATTTGAATTGCTCTGGTTAAAGACTCCTAGGTGAATTGGGTATTTCTTGGGATGAATGATTGAAGTTGTATGATGAAAATCAAGCAAACCATTAAAGTTTCCAATAATCTAATATAACATGACATGACAAAACACACATAAGTAGATTCCAGAAAAAGGTTTCGAATGGGGAGGTATGTCTACCATTCATGGAGACCAATCAACAATTAGCAGGCACATTTACTAAAGAAGTTGCACAACTGCCATTTAAAGACAATTAATGTCTACGCTCAACTTGAGGGGACAGTAAGAATAGTTGAAAAGCTTTTGTTTTTTATCTTTTTCTTTACTAGGGGTCTTTCTGCCTTTTTTTTACTTTTTATAACTAAAGAAGGGTGCAAGGGTCAATATCTATTTTTCTACACAACAATGTAAAAGTGAATAGAACCAGTTGTGAACTTATGACATTCTCTTCTCCTTTTACTCTATTGGTGCATTGCTCTTTTTTTATTCCAAGTTCTCCAAGTATTATTATGTTTTGAGAAAAGGAAACTTTCTAGTAAAAAAGGATTTTTTTTGGGTGAGGGGGATATACATGAAAGATGTACAAGAAACAACAACAAACAATTACAAAGGTAAAGTATTAGCAATATACAATTCACTTCCATCCACCCCCAATTTAGAAAGAATATCATCTAGAGAGTTCAATAAAGTGCAAGAGAGTTCAAGGGAGAGTTTCCATATTTCATTCAACAAACGATTAAGTTTCTAGGGGCCCTAGTTAGAATTGGAGATCTAATTAATTATATTTTTGAAATATTCTTCCACCATAGAGGCCTGACATTAATAGATTTGGCAAGCCTTAAACTAATGAGGAGAGCTCTAGTCTCGGCTACAAAGGAGTCAACAAAGACAATAGATCCATTAAAGGCCCACAAAGGTTTCCTTTAGCATCTAACCTCAGATGGTCCCATATGACCATCAATACATCTGCAACTACAACCAAATTTTAGATAGAAACTCATAAGGACTTGGATCAGAGGGAAGAATGAATCAATGGGTAGGATCTGGAGAACAAATGATCTCAAAAAACATTACATCTCAACCAATGAAGACTAACACTCTAGGGTGGGTTCATAATGAAGATGTACTTGGCAGTATAGACACATCATGGGGGAGATTACTAAGATAAAAATGGATAGGCTTGTTTAGTGGAACTATAGAGCTATCAGGCAAATGGGTTAGAAAATAGGGGGTTCTTTACTTGATGTATTGCTTATGTGATTAGAAAAGATTGGGGTTAGGCCATCTCAATCTCTAGGGTGGTTGGTTTTAAGTTATAGTTGTTCATCAAAAAATAGACCAACACCCTGGAGAAGTGGGGAAGTGAACATCCAGGAGGTAATAAGATGAAAAACCTTTTTTTGATCAATGACAGAAATGTATTCATTAAAGAAAATTAAGGGAATACAAAAAGGGAGAGGTTATTTATAAAAAAACAAAAAAAAGGAGAGGTAAACTCTCATAACTCTCCCCAAACGTGTACAAAAAATAAATAAATAAATTACAACATAGCCCAAAGAATATGACCCCTCCCCACTCCTAGTTTAGCTAACACATTGGGCTAAGCAATTAGCATCTCTTTTAAACAAATTTAGGTTAACTTCCATTCGTTGTGTGAGATACCTAAACTACCTTTTATCATTGATGTAGTCCCACCACCTTGAATCCTCCTTTCGAAGCCAACTGATAACCAACTTTGAATCCCCTTCAATTATTAGTTTTCATTGGCTTTCTGAACTCCTTCTATAGGTACATAGTGCTCAATCAAACCCTTAGAGAACATCAAACATCAAGATTAACACCACAAAGTTGCGTGCGAACAACCCATAGTCAATCCCCATGCTACAATGAACCCGCAATACACCATCAACCCTGCGATGAACTCATAATGCGTATCGCAAAACTGCGATAAACCCGTGGTCCACCAGGCCTACTCGGTGCCTAAACCAAAGGAAACCATGATCGAACCCATCCAATGGCCTCAAGCCTACTCGAACATGCGATGAACCTACGCCCACCAAAGTGGGCTTGTAAGCCGCTGGTGTGCGATAAATCAGCGGCTTACAAGCCCACTTGAGACCCAAATCAAGAGAAACCGAGGCTGAGCCCATGGCGAGGCCCACGTGCGCCCGAAGGCACGTGGAACCTGCAACAACAAAAGACATGGTGAAATGCCACATGGAGTCAACAAAGCGGCGCCTAACAAGTGGTGACATCATCAATGCTACGTCAATTAAGTTAAACTGCGCAAAAGGTGGTAGCAGGCGCGAGTAATGAGGAATCTTAAAGAAAAGGAAAGACAATCCTCGGGAAGATCCTCATGAGGCACGTGGTGAAATCCTGGTAGTGCACTTAATAATTGACAGTGAATCCAATATTCCCTTTCCCGATACGTTGCAAATACCCTTATCTCCTACCTTTTATGATCTTGGGATCTTCCCCATAAATAGAGGTTCTCCTCGTATTGAAATTCAATCGATCCTTAGCATTTGGCACCCAACACTCAAGCACACTCTCCCTCCACTCCCTCACCTCAGCATCCCTAACCCTGGGAGCTTATTCTCCTACTCACCGGCCTCTCTCTGTCTTTCAAAGAGACCACTCCCCAACCTAGCCTTACCCCACCTACACCTTCCATAACAGCAAAGATTTCAGCTCTCAAAGAATCTCCAACACCTATAGGACTTGAAAAGAGTTCCAATATTCTGCTTTCCTCATTCTTGAAAGCTCCTATGCCTAATGGACTCAGATTACCTTCACTACTACCATCAAATTTCAGCTTATTAAATCCATAGCTTGGGGGAGACCAAATTGGCCTAATAACAAGTTTCAATGAGCAAAATCAGCCACCAACCTCTAGTTCCTCAACAATTTAGCAGTCGAAACTCCTTTAAATAATTTAAAGTTTTCACCTAGTGGACCACTCTAATAGTGATGGCTTCAATAATGGCTTCCCTACTCCTCTCTTTTTCTGCAAATGTTCTCTGGTTCCTCTCTTCCCATATTGTCCAACAAAGTGCAGCTATCATTGTCGACACAAATTTCTTGTATTTCAATTAACACAAAATATGGAGACAAATTACAAAAAATAAATTTTGTAATAAAGGAAAATACAAGGTATTTGAACTCTCTTTGATTTTTGCTCGATGACGTGAGCAACCTCTGATTAACGGTTGAATTCGGTGAACACGAGGGCCATTGGCATGTTTCTCATACTTCTTGAAGTGTTGGTGTAGATTTCCTTAATTTTGGTGCGTTCAGAGATTTGGTGTAGTCTTCACTTCGGGTTTCGCGCTTGATTGACTTGGATGATGACTTTCTAAGAAGGCCCATTTGTGGTGGTTTAATCTTCTTGGGAGAGCTTGAATCCATGTTTGTTGTAGAGAACGAAGAAGCTTTTCCCTTCTTTCTTCTCTCTTGATCTTGTAGTTGCTGGAATTTGCAGGAGCTTGTGGTTGCTTGCAATCTTTAGTATTGGTGTCTAAGAGCTTCTTGCAGTGTGTTTGTTAAAAATAGAAGCTCTTTCTTCCTAGGCAAGGCTATTCATGGCCAAGGATTAGGGCTGCCACCTCAGCCCACTTTTTCCAACCAATCCCATGTGAGTAGGGTATTAGGTTAGGGTTAACTCCCATACATGCACCATTATGTAGGAGTTAGTGGTCTTGCCAAAGGGACCACCCTATTACAATAGGGTATGGGCCTGATTAGTACACTTGGATCCTTGGGCCATTTAGTCATATTTATGTAGACTTGGGCCTTTGGCCCATGGAGGCCCACATTAACTTGAGAGGGCAATCATGTATATTAAGCCCATTTATTTGGCTTAAATATTCACATGTCTACAAATGCCCACTCGAGAATGAGGTGACAAAGCTTTGTAGCGCCGATATCCTCGACGATGTTGATATCCCTGTTGGATGATTGTTCAACATGGCCATTTAGGAAGTCCTTCACATAGCTAACAAGCCTCGAAGAGAAGATGCATGCATAAACTGAAGTTTCAGAATTGCGGTACATGAGGACTCTTCTATTATGGAGCTTTGCATTTGCAGACATCGTTCTTTTAGTAATTTCTTGGAACACCTGCATTTTCTTGTAGGCTTTCTAATCTGATCATGATGGACGGTTTGACAAACCACACTATTACAATTGATGAGGTCAAGTAGCATTTCATCCGTTTTCGCTTGAGTAAGGATTAATAGCCGATAAGCTTACTTTGTAGAGTCCATGTCGGAGTCTATGTCCTTCAAGGAGGAGACTTCGAAGAAACCTATACTCCTAATTGAGTACGACTACCATATATTTATAAATTCACATTAAAATCATGAGTCCCCACTTTTGCTCACCCTACTGTTTACAACTTTGATCGTCGCTGGGTTTTGGTGTGGAGACGATTGCTAAGGGTTATTCAGTTTGTTGCTAAAAGTTTAAGACTGGTCCACTACAAGAAAATAGTCAAAGATGGCGGACATAGGACCGTTGGCATAGTCCTTTAGACCGTCGCTTCAGATCTAAGGCGGCGGTCATGAGTCTGCCCCTTAAACCACTACCGGCCTAGGTCAAGACCACCGACTTAAACAAAAAGACCGCCACCTTTGAGGACCGATCCGACGTGGTTCAATCATTCCTAAACCAGTGGTATGTTAGAACCACCGGCTCAGAAGCAATAAAGTTGGTGGTCTGGACCGCTGGCTTAGATCTCTTTAGATTGCTGCCTTAGGTCCGTCAAAATGTTGCTTTCATTTTTAGGTGGCGGTTTGGACCGCCAATTTAGATTTCTTTGGAACGCCGCCCTAGGTCCATCGGAATGTTGCTTTCATTTTTAGGTGGTGGTTTGGACCGTTGGCATAGATCTCTTTTATGTCTAAGGTGGCGGTTGTATGACCGTCAACTTTGTTTTTTTTTAATTTTTTATTATTTATATCAATTTGGTTTCAACATTTTTTTATACCTATTTAATACAAATCTCATGGCAGATAATGCATAAAAATCAATTTAAATAAAAGATGCAAATTAAGAATAAAAAACTTTTAATTAAATTATTAATTATTATAATATCAAAAACAAATAGCTTAAATATAATATCCAATTAATATAAAAAAGTACAAGGCATTTAAAAAAAATATTCTCGAATAATGTAACAAATCTTTCAATGCAAATCCACTTAACATAATGGTTTAACCTGTAAATCATAATATATAAATTGTTAGATAATGTAAAGTAAATGAGATATCAAATTCAATTCTTAGTCAAATTAGAGCCGCATCTGGGTTTTGCACTCAAGGCACAATTTAAGAGTACAAATATAGATATGTAGAGTGCAAAACCTTATATTTTTATAAATTTGTACAATACACATGGAAACAATACAAATGTTTTCAAAATTTGAGGGTGCATTTGGTTCGCGGATATGACCGGAATCGGAATCACTTATTCTTGGCACTTGTTTGGTTCAGTCAGGAATTGGAATCCAATTGTTGTTGTTTGGTTCAACTAGAAGCTGGAATCATCCAAAGTTTCCAATTGTCCCTGTTAAAAGAATCTCAAAAACATCCACTAATTATATATTTTCAGCATATACACATATTGGCAACATGCTACCAAGTGCATATATGGAGAAAATATGAAAAAAAAGTAAAGAAAAACACATAAATGAACAAAAATCACAAAAAAAAATTCTCCACCATCAACGAATCCAACTAAGGATTTAGCATGCCAGAGGACTCAATCATATTTTCATCAACCCCTTCTCGGGCTTTGCTTGGATGGCTATTGAAATGTTCCACTTTTGCATCCAATGAAGCTGTGTAGGAGAACTCATCCATGGGTTTAGTAGAGATGTAAGGCATGTGGGCCTCCCCATCTCCCGATAGTTTTGATTTGCACTCTTCAATTTTAACAAATGAATTGGTAAATTCAAAGACATCCTTACCACTTGAAAGATTGTGTCCTTGAAGATACTAGTCAGACAATCTTTGCTCTAGCTCTTGCATGCGCTTCTCATATGACAATCATTGCATCTCCTTCATCTTTACATGGATTAAAGATGCTTTACATATTCATCCTTCAAATGCAAAGCTTAAGCTGTCTTCTCTACTACATTCTTGAGTAAATTATCCAGCTTACTATCATCCAGTGAGTCATACTCAATTTCAAGGCTAATTGAACAAGAAGCAAGTTTGGCTTTTAGTGTTGGACAATTATGCCCTTAGCTCCAATCAGATTGATGTATCTTTTGACATTTATTGTAAATGAATAAAGTACACAATTGATTCATGTCATTGTGGTGTGTTTCTGTGTAATACCCTTAAACTGGACACTTAATGAGATTCGTGTTAGTTTAGAATCTTCACAGCCGTTGGTTAGACCTGGGGAGATTTATCCTGCCAAGGCTGACACTGATGTACCACCAAGTTGGTTGGGGTGGCTTGTCTCAGCTGCTAGGGTGAGACTTGAGGTACATGCAGTGTGGGTTTTCTTAAAACCTTGAACCGGACCGAAATTCCAGTATTACCCTAAATCTTGGAGATAGGTGGACAAAACTGGAATGTTACACCTGACCCCTAGACTCAATTATGGTATTGCACTAGGTGTCGGATTGAACTATCTTTGATATGCCAATCAATGAGATCCTTAGAGGGGGTCGAAACCTGGGTATGTTGGAACAGACTGAGAATTCATCTGAGTGGATGATCATAGTGACAGGATCAGCTCCTTTGTCGGACAAAGTGAATGATCGGGGATGCACTCTCTCTGATGGAAACCTAAACTGCTAGTAATTGATTTCAACCGTTGAAATTTGTTTTGCAAAATATATTTATATAAAGATATGCATATATATATATATGGTTTTGAAACATCTGCAAAATGTTTCAATTCCTAAGATCCATGTGATTAGAGAGTGCAACACTATTCCTTACAATCGAGGGAGAAGTCCTCTTTTGTCGGGTAATGTTTGATCATTATGGGCTGAGAGGTTAAGTGTAAGACCATTGAGAGTAATACCTGATGGGCTAATCTTGCATCTGCCCATAGTCCTTGGGTTTTCATAAGGTGGCTGGACCCAAGGACCATTTAGTGTAAATGTTTGGCCCATTAAGATCCCATGGTAATGAACTCAGGGGTTCACTATCTCCTACAATGAATTCGTTCAGGCCTTGTAACAAAGGCTGGGCTGAACCCATGTAGCTGATGTGTAGATCAATGTTTGGATCACACGCCATACAAGGATAGCCAACTGGGCAGTGGGTTAAGAGGTTAAGTGAGCACATAGACTTAATGGGCCTAAAGCCCATTCAAACTGACTTAATAAGATTAACTAAATAGGGGGCGGTTTTAGGATTTGGATCAGCAGATAGGATAAGGGGTTATCACTATCCACTTAAAGAGTCCAGATCCAAATAAAGATTTGGATCAGGAAACTCCTAATTTGATTAGGAAGGGTGATCTTTATCTGCAGATAAGATAAGGGATTATCCTTATCTCTTAAAGAGAGTCCAGATCCAAATAAAAGATTTGGATAAGGAAACTCATAATAGGATTAGGAGATCTTCTCTTTAAGACTATAAATAAGAGAGCGGGGCAGACCTCCAAATACACTCATAGTCTGTTGAATTAAGAGAGAAGACAACTCAGAGTTTGACTGCTCCTGTCTTCTGCTCTTTTCTTCTTGTTCTTGCCGCCCCTACCCAGTTCAATCTCCACCTGTGGGAGTGATCAAGAATCATTCTTGATATTGCTTCTTGGTAGAATAGTCAATCTGAAGTTGTGCTCACCAACCCTCTACTACATTTTTGCTGAAGAGTCGTCCTGCTGATTCTGCTTCACCTCACACTGTGTCATCTTCAGTGGAAGTAGTATTTGGTTTTCTCCTTGAGCGTTAACACCTCCATTGGGAGTTATCATTACTCCGTATCAAGTATATCTCTCTCCTCCCTTTTGGTTTCAGATATGATCCTGTTTGGTTCAAGATTGATCCTTAAAAATGCAATTTTCTAAAATAGGGAATGCGATTCCCAGATATGAGAGAAAATTTTTTTTGAAATTTCACCCAACCTTCATTCAGGGTTCGGCCATCCATATGATGGATCTCTAATCCCTTCATTTAGCCTTGCATTCTCTACCTCCACCTTGCTTGTTCCAGCAATTTCTACTGAGTCATATCCTTCAAGTAACTCCACAAAGTCAAATTTGTCAGAGAGTTCCCCACAAGACTCTTCTTCCTCAGCCAATTGAAAACCATCATTTGACATGCAAAATGACCCTTTTGATGCTCCCTATTTCTCACCTTTAAAAGGAATATGTACCAAATATACAAGTGCATAACGATTAGTATCAACCTCCAACAAATTAGAGTCAAAAGGAGCAATATTTACATCACACTCATTGGAAGTATCAAATAACCCCATGGATGCAAATACATCCCGAGGCAAGAAAGCACTCTGTGCTCTCAAGAATTGCTCCCGTCTTCTAACTTCAACCTTCCTCTTTGTTGTAAGCCTTTCTGCCAATTGTCAAGCCATGCCCATGTACAACTTCATAGAAGCCTTCCTTCTCACCACTTCTTCAAGGTAGGCTCTATATGCAGGACTAATACCATGTACGAATTTTAGATCTGCAAACAGATCTTCTTGGCACACTATTGCCTCTTTGGAAGCTGGAAATTATAGCCGAACATCTCTAATGATGAATTGAACATATGCAACCTTTTGCATACAAATATCGACAAAATGGTTCATATCATTCTTCTTATCCTTAAAGACATCCAACAACTTGGAAATGGATCGATCACAAGATAGCATCTTGGGTAAGTGATGTTTGTCATGGCATGGCTCTCATACATAGGGCCTAGGGATGAAACTGCATCATGAGGATGGAGTGATGTAGATAATTGGTAGCTCAGACAACCATCCGCTAGCTTCTTTATAGTGATGACATCCTTGCTGCATAAAAATACAAGAATAAATTTTTGGATGATAATGAAGACAAAACTATAAATATCTTCAAATATATGGTGTAATCACCATGGTAAGGCTATGGAGGTCAAGTCTTCGAAGGTCCAAAGATGGTGGCGGGAAAGAGAGAGGACGTGGGGGAGAGAGGAGAAGAGAAGAGAGAAGGGAAAATCCCCTTGTGAGAAACGCTAGGTCAGAGTTATGATTCTGTCACCCTAGGGAAGAACTGCTCTCTCCCTTTTATAAGGAGGAAGTTAAGGTTATCAAGGAAGTTCTTTTCTGTTAGGAAATGGATCTTTTCTGTTAAGAAAGAAAATCTTTTCTTTTGTTTGAATATTAAAAGATCATTATTAGAGAATTCTATCCCTTTCGGATTTTCTCCATATGCGACCCTATCATACTGATGTAGCACGGGTGACATCATCGTTTGGCAGACGTACTTTCACTAAACTCGCATTTGTAACTTAAAGACGTACATGTAATCGGTATCTATTCCCGTTTTACTATGATTCTACGGTTTTGTAAGGTTTCATTTGGTTTGAGGAAAAGTTTATGTGGGACGGGAAAGGGTGGGATGGGATGGAATGGAATGGAATGGGATGAGAAAGTGTGAAAATTTTATTTTCTTCCGTTTGGTTGTACAAGGGAAAATAGTGAAAAAATTCATTTTTTCATGTTTCTTTCCCTCTCTCATATTATGAATTAATGAAGTGAATTAAGGGCCAAACAACCAAACTAGTTGATGTAATCCATCTAATATATATATTTCTAGAATCATATTTTAATGATGTTGATTGTAACCATCACATTTGATACAAACCATTGATGGGCCCACGTCATTTGAATTTCATATGGCAAGTTATGGCCCCATGCAAAAACAGCTAGTAGTCCTATTTTGCAATCAATCAACCTGTAACTATAATTGTATTACTGCCCTTGGACAATAGAGCTAAGTTGGACTCCCAATGATAGACGTTCATTAATCAGTAAAGCTTAAGGCTTGTGTTATATGTGCGTCAAAAGATTTTGCAAGTATTGGAATGATAGCTTAATGGCATAAGAGTGAACACTGAAGCGTTGGGATGAGAACCTCTGCCTCAATTCATATATGAAACACATTGGCATAAGCCGCCTAAGGATGTAAGGTATGTGGCTTACCATGCATGGGGTGTCCCCCCCAAGCCTTCCCCCAAAGAGTAAACTTCACACCTTTTAAAATATTAATTTGCCATACGGCATAATTGAAGACATGATGTTAATGCACCTGTATCTGCTTTTCTATATTGCCAAATTTGTCAAATTTTTGAAAGATAATCTGTTACCAATGGAAGTGTTGGTGTGTTTTTTGTTTCATAGGAAAAAAAAGGGGTTCCTCTTGTAGCACATGAAAAGTTTCAGGAACCTAGAGAAGTGGAGGTTCTCTCTTTTCCTCTTCTAACCCCCAAAAAAATCTACCCATTCAGTTCCCTCTTCTAATCCCCAAAAAATCTACCCATTCGGTTTTCTCTTTTAACCCCAGATAAATCTACAGTAAATCA
This sequence comes from Nelumbo nucifera, assembly GCF_000365185.1. The sequence continues at coordinate 606,338 of NW_010729146.1, read as the reverse complement.
AGGAATGAAGTTAGCACTTCAGAAGAACCAATCAGTTCCCTCTTTTTTCTTTTGGTAATAGCTGCATCGTCTTCTTTGATCATGGTAGAGAAGGGTTCTAAAATCAAACCAAAAGAATAGGCAGTCTTATTGGAAGTCATAATGAAAAAAAAAATGCACACCACTGTAAATCGATCAGAGAAAACCCCTGTACCTAACAAATAACATCACTTCAAAATAACAAGAAAACAAAAAAAAAACCTTCGTCACAGCACTGTAACGTGAATCTCAGAGAAAACCCCTGTACTTGTGCATGTCCTGAAGAAGATGAAATGGAGATTCTCCTTTTCTCACTAAAACAGATTGTCCTACCAAATGTCGCCTATACAAGGAGAATGGAGCTTCTCCTTGCCGAAAATAATGAAGAAGATGAAATGGGATCAATCATTGCAGAGACCGGCGCAACTATGGTAAAAACATTCTTATCCACCAAAATATACAAGAAAATATAGGAAATGGCTCGCCAAAGCAAGATGAGTGTAGATCTGGTCTTGCCTTTGCTTGATATCACCAAAGAAGTCGTCGGAGATATGACCATTGGAATGCCTGGCCGAAGGAAGGAGGAAATTCTTAACTTTTCTTAGTCGCATCACACGTTTTTCCTTTCTCACTAGGGTCGCACCATTTTGGTGGGATCCCATTTACTTATTTTTGGGATCCTGCGCCTCACTCTTTGCTCATCCCATACTACACTATCCCAAAATGTATCATTTAGGAATATTCTTCTTTTCCCATCCCTTTCCTTCAAACCAAATGGAGCCTAATGGTGTCGGGTTCATCGTAGTTTTACGCATGTTTAGGGTTCACTGTAATCGCACACGTGTCCTAGCTTTATCGAGGATTCGCGCTAGCCGAAGTTCATCGTGACTTGTCCCAGATATGAATTTATCACAGTCACGGTTCTACGATGAATTCATCGCAATTGTGCGATGGGTTCTGGATTAATCGTAGGCGTCCGTATAGTGTTGTTTTAATACCTTTTATACTTTGAGGGTCTTAGTAACCATTGTATACCTAGACATGGATTGAATTATAACATAAGTCACATAATAAAATATGCAAGGGTTACTAGTGGTTAAACTTTACAATGATATGATCATGCAGCATTGGAGAAACAATCCTGTTTATTGATCAAAAACAAAAAAAAAAATAGTGCTGCTTAGGTGGTAAATTCATACAAGTGTTTAATTCTGTTAAGTCAAAACATTTCTACATTGTTTGGGAACATTTGTACTACTTAAATCTTTCAAATACAAAACCATTAAGGTTCTGATGCAGCTATTCTCCAAAAAAGAGAATGGAGAAAATAAATACAGCATGCATGGTTTTATGCCACCAAGAAGCAAGTGGAGCAAGACTCTTCAATCAATGCAACATCTCTATAAGAATTAAAAAAAATAAAAAAAAAGCATTTCTAAAACTTGCATAGTTTTAAGCACAAAACAAAGAAAGGTTTTTTTGCTACCAATCTCCTTAAAAAATAATGAAAGTTGAGCAAGCCTGTTCTAAATAAATGTTAGTCAACATGATATACATGGTTTGATGAGTATAAATTGCATCCAGGCTTTGTCTAGACATTGTTCCAAAAATTAAGACATTCTAGACTGCAAAAATTAGGATCTCATTTGACATGTGGGGTTGCCACTAGAGTTAAATGGATAAATTTAACTGGACATTTGAAAAAGCCCTAAATATTTTTCATTAGTTCATTATAAACATTTGACATGAGTGACCTCATTTGAACTGATCCATATTACTTGTTAAAGCAAAACAAATACTGCTAGGGCACTTTCTTGTAAGCTCCCTTTGTATGACTGCTTGTTGAACATGGATTTTTTTGTTGATTAATGAAGTTTTACTTCACCTTTTCTCAAAAAAAAGAAAGAAAGAAAGAAAGAAAGAAAGAAAGAAAGAAAGAAAGAAAGAAAATATGTAGTAATCTACTTGCACCAATCAAAGATAGAAGAGGGAAAAGACATTAACCCAAAAATTCTGAAACATAAAATCATGAACCCCATTTCAACAAGTGAATATTTCATAAACACTTCAATTATTTGAAAGTTCTAAAGATAAAAGTTTAGTTCACTTCAATGGTGAAGGAGATAGGAGAATCCTCATATTAAAGCCAACTTGAACTTTAAGAGTAATTAAACAAAGGCTAATAAGGAAAAACAATAGACAAGAGAAGCATTTACAAGTTAACAAGAACAATAGAAAAAGAGGCAAATTTTGCACATCCCAACCTAGGATGCCAATCAATTCCCTAACCAATGTTATAAAAATAGAACCAACAACCCAAGTTCCTACAAGGTTTGTAAAAGCATTTCGACTAAAACAATACCATAATATTAAGTCTGGTCAATATATTGATGTTGTTTGAATATGAAAAATCCATGGTCAAAAAAGAAATAAAAAACCAGAATATCAGATAATGAGCTTCTATGAACAAATGACACCTATAAGAAAATTCCTCCTGTGCAACTATCATTGTTTTTCTGTATCACATGGTTGGCATTAGTAATCTTAGGTAAGCATTATTGGTCTCCAAAGGAGGTTGCACAAACAAGAGATGGTAAAAGAAATGCTTGCATTTGGACAATGCCATGTTGAGAAGAAACTTGCATGGAATCCATGTTCATCTATCTTGACTATCTTGACACATAATCAAGTTTCTTTTCTTGATTTTGATCATCTATGCCAGCCATTGAAGGGAGTTCAGCTTCATGTTAGGTTTTTGATTCTTGGTTGCAAAATCATGCCATTGGGACCTCACTGAGGGCCAAATTCAGATCCTTCAAAAGCTTTCACCATTATGTTTTGAACTTCTCCCATCATCAGGAATTTTGTGCCAAGAAATGTTTTTTTTTTCTTTGGGAAAATTTGCCACTTCAGGCTAGTCCTATACACATTTCTCTCTGGTGTTGGTTATATTACTTAACTCCACTTGTTGATGCTCTATCTGCTTTACAACTTTTGAAAGATCTCTAGTAAAAGACATGGTCATGGTCTCTTCCTTGGTGAGGTGCTGCTTTCTTATCTTTAATATAGCCTATGAAACATCTCCAATTGATGGTCACTTTCTTGGGCTTTTGGGGAGGCACCTACAAGCAATGCTGGAAAGGAGCCCAACTTCCTTAAGGTTGCACCTCCCAACAAGTTGCTTATCAAGTATTTCTTCCACACCATCCGAGCTCATTGCCGCCGAGAGAGAGAGAGAGAGAGAGAGAGAGAGAGAGAGATCGGTGATGAATGCTAGATTCTTTGGCACCCACCATCCACACCATCTGCCAACCTATGTGTGCCACTCACCATTCCTATTCCTAGGGCAGAGTCATCTCTAATTAATCCATGATTAATGCATATAAATAAAGACCAAGTGTTGATCCATGGTGAATAACATATAAATAAACATGACTTCATGCTTTGAAGAATACGTCATGATTTCTTTGACATAGACTTTCACTAATCTACTTTATTATATGTTTTCAATAGGGAAATTCAAATCAGATTCAGATCTTTCTTCAGGGATTTATTATGATCAGTCCAACTTAATTTCAGCCCTTACTTTTACTATTAACCGGCCATAAAAGTACCCCATCCAGCAATAATAAACTACCCAAGCAAATGCTAACCTGAAGTCATCTCTATTTTAACAAATTCACAAATGGGGGGGGGGGTTGAAGCTGGTTTAGGATCATTCAGATGCAAGCAAATTCAAAATGATAAACTTAGATCAATTGAGTTATGCAAACTTAAACGAACTCAGAATGAAAACTGATCCTAGCACGTAATTATCCACAACTTGATTGAACTTTTTGTTGTGAGTTATTTCGAAAGTAAATCAGAAACTAGTTTGAAAACAAATTATTTCATAGAACAAATACATGAAAATGTGCAACAGAACCAGCTTCTTTTTGGGAAGCACATATGGCTAAGACAATGTCATAAAGCTCTTTGCTTACCTCCTTACCCACAAGCTTCATTTCCCACAACTGTCTTTCAGCCTCAAGTCCTCTACCAACACATACATACATGGCAAAAAGCCTCTCATGGACAAATTCTAAATGTGTGGAGCTTCCTTCTTGAAATACCCAACTAGACAATTGTACTCCGTCCCTTAGAAGATCTGACTTGTACTCCTCAACAAGTCTTGCATTTTCTAAATCAAGTACAGCTACCAAATTGGTCTTCATGAAACCTTTTAATTTACCCATTCAACTCTTTGACCACAACTGTCATTGCTATAAGGTAGTTGTAGACCACAGGTTTAGGAGTGGTCCTCAAGCTATAACTTCTCTAGAGCTCCTCAAGTATATTTCAGCACTATTGAACTTAGAAGTGGAGGTTGGCAACTCATAGTTCAAGCTTTAATTATATCAAAAACAGCAAACAAGTAAGACTTTAAGTATTTCCAGCACCGAGAATGGATGCAGGTCTGCTTAGCATAATGATTGAACCTACAAATCATATCATATAAATTTTAAAATTATATTCAAATATTTTAACCATAAAAGATAGACAGGGTAAATAAAACTTACATGGACACACTAGCAGTTCCAACTGTTTTATAGCGTCCATATGGACACACTAGTGGTGCATCACTTATAATTGGAACATTGATCATGACCTCTGTTCATCCATAACCAAGTGGCACACCACCTAAATCTTCTGAGGATCTAAACTTGTAATGATTGCTTTGGCAATGGATACAACTCCTCCTTGCATGAAAGTCAACAAATTACTTTCTGTATTTTCCTACAAATGCAATTGTCCTTGTCAACAAACACCTTACACTTTCTCATTTGTGTTTAAATCAAATGACACTTACTAAAAACACTTGTGATTCAGTATTGGAGCTAAATTGGTGACAAAAGAGAGACTTTGAAAAGCATGTGCGGAGGAGTGCCTTCACAATTGGGATGATTCACCTTGATCCTTGCATAGAATTAATGAAACATAAATATTAAATAAATATTTATTCAATCAATCATAAACTATTTAAATCTAAATATAAGGGTGATACCTGTCTATTAAGTAATTAAGCTTCCATCGCATCCATCTGTTCTTGCATTGATGCAATTTGTTCTTCCGGCTTCCGTGTATGCTCTTCAGCTGCTCTTTTACCTTCATTAGTAGCCCTCAAGGCATCTTCATGGCTCTATCGTGGGCCCCTAAACTTGGATGGAGTTGGGCCTAAACCTAGACCACGCACTCGGCCACAACGCTCTTGGCCCATCACACGAGCATAGACATCATCGTGTCCTTGTTCACTACCCTCATTTTGAGTGTCTTCCTCTCTAGACATGCAATTTTGCATTTTCTCCTTGAATACTATACAAAACTATTAGTAATTCAAAACAGCTTTTTAATACAGACTTGAATAAGTATACCATTAAAGAACCCGATCTTGGATCTACAGGTGATCCATCTTTTTTCCTGTGTGTTGCATAGAATGCCTCCGTACGTGATACATCAGCTTCCCTCTCTATTTGTTGCTACCATGGAAACATGTAATTATTTTTAACACATACAAAAATTAATGAATGCAAAAAGTATAATGAACAAATCAAATTTGTATATTTACCAATTCCTCGCGTACTCTTGCAAAGTTCTTTACTCCTGCTGTGTGGTTGGCTGTTTGTTTGGAGCAGTTAGCTTTGTTGGTTATGGATCTTGCCTATATTAAAATACAACTAATTTACTTTTCACTCATTTAAATAAAAAACAAAAATATTTAAGATACTTACAGTCCCTTTTTCAGATCTCCAAAACTGTACCAAATTTTTCCATTGGTGTGCATCAACCTGATTTTCAATCTGCTTAATTGGTAGTGCATCTGCATTATCCGGATCAGGGTCATAACACTTTTTCTTCAAAGTGGATTTCCAATTCCTCAACTTTTTACTCAATGACTTCATAGTGTAGTCTCTCATGTCATCACTCACCTTGAATTTTGTCTATAACTAAAATAATAGACCAATCATCATGTCTGCATAAGAGAAATGTCTAAAAAATAAACCGAAAAAATAATGAATTTAATACCTTGATAAGCTCCCATATGTCTTCCTTTGTTTCTGTAGGAATTTCTCTCCAATTGTCAATGTCTATGGGCAACTAGTTTGGAGTTCGTGCAAGGCTACCCAAATCTAACTAAATCCTTTGCTTTTTCATAATTGGGTTGGTTGTATTCATTGGACCCTACTTCAATTTATTCCCCTTCAGGCATGTTCCATATATCTAGTGCTATAGTGAGGCCTCTTAACCTATGTGTTGTACGAGAAGATCCCTCTCCAACATGCTCACTAGAGGACTCCTCGTGCCTTCCCAAGTTTGGTGATGTAGTATCATCTACATCAGGTGTTGACCTAGTAGTTGGATGAGCCATCGATTGACTTGCATGTGCCCATGTATCTTATATATTGGGTGGTGGGTTACTAGTGGTTGGGCAGGCCCCTGATTTACTTGCTCGTGATCATGTCCCCTTTTCATTAAGTTTCTTCAATATGTTTATTTTAACTTGTTATAAACCAATAGGGAATAGAGCTTCAAAGCCATAAATTCCTCTTAACTCAGAATCCATTGTTCAAGATACAAGGTTGGAAGAGGTCAGAAATCCAACCACACCTAGCTAAACTGGTGTTACTTACATTTATAAGATTCATCAATAGTTCAGAATTCAAAACAGAAAATCAAAAATTAATAGTACTTATTCATACACATAATGATGCAGCTAAAGACAAATCAGAAAAGAAGATTCATACATTTTTCTTACTATAATATGACGCAGCTAACGACAAAATTTGGCATCACTGTGAACAGCAAGACCATATAGAAATTAATAGTACTTATGCATACACAAAAATAAGTAAATTTTGAATTAATAAGGATAAAGCTTGCTAAAGCTGAGTTGATAAGCAAAGAAATGGACTGAAAGTGAGGATTATGTGGATCAAATGGAACTATTTTAAACCATACAATAGACAAACTGAAAAAACTTAATATTAACCTAAAAGAACCATGCATTTGAGACCAATCAAAACAAATATTGGGTTGTACTCCTCAAATATTGGGCTGATTCTCTTCACCAACCGGAAGAAAAATCTTTTATTTCATTCCTCAAAACGTCAAAATAGTCTTATTAGAAGAACCATGCATACATATATGCATATTTTACATGCATATATGTTTCTATGTATGTTATGTATAAGGTATGCATGAAACAAAAGTAGCATAGTAATTACCAAAAATAAAAAAATAAAAGTAGCATATTATGGTGACAAGCATGCAGTTGATAGATGGTAAATAGGCTCATAAAAGAAGTCACATGGTATAAATCAAGTCTCTTGTGGAACATTGAATTTTTTTTTTTTTTTTATTTCAACTGTTTACCACATAGTTCAGCAACAAGAAGAAAAACAGCACAATGATGTAAAGTAATATTGAGCTGGTAATTATATTTGGTAATATCATCATATAAATGTTAAAGGTTAGAAGTTGAAATTTGATGGCAGCTTGATGGATAATCCAGGAAGGGCAAGAATAGGAGTTTTTGGAAACCACCAAGGAGAGGTGTTGCCCTATTTTCAGGACAATTGGTTTTGGAGATTCAGTTCAATCTAAAATCCTGGCTCTCTTATAAGGTTCGAGACTTGCATTACAACTAGAAGCAAGGGAATTGATAGTGGAAGGAGATTCACAATTAGGCATCTCATGGACCAAAAGTTTCAGTTAATCTCCTTGGAGATACAGATATGCTTTCAGGGAAATTGATATCCTAGAGGTTCAATTTTACCTTTAGCTGGTTAAGGATGATATGTCCCGAAAAGTTCACACACAATTCTCAGACACAAGGCAAGAACTACAGAACTCAAATAAAGAGAAACTGATATTCATTCAGAGGAAAACATTAACAGTAGGTCGGTTCTTTGAGAGACCGCCGGCTCTCCCAAGCATTCACAGAATTCTTTAATCAGCAAAAGCCTGCCTCCTCCATCCCCCAAAGCCCCTTCTTATACACATCTTCAGCATAATTGCCTTCCATAATAAATGCCCAGCTGGCCGAATCATAAATGTCCCACTCTTCTTATTCCCACTAACAAGCTATAAATGCTAAATGCCCTACACTCTTCCTATTCTCAACTGACAAGCTATAAATGCCACAAAAAACTCTCCTTATTCCCTCCAGCCATAAATTCCCCCATGTTCAATTATTTCCCCCCCTTGGCCACAAGCTCACCTTTCCCCTTCCTGGCATATGTAAAATTAATTGGGGGGCCTATCAAAGGACTGCAAATGGGTTGACAGATGTTTTCGCAAAGCAAGGAGTTGACAGGCCTAGTTTATTTTGGGCAAAGCTATAATCTCATGTATTTTGGGGGTTCTATGTAACTTGGGTTTGAAATTTTGGGATGACATTCCAGTCATCAAGTTGTATTAACTATTTCTTTAATTAAATCTAATTAAACTTTTTCTGCTGATCAAAAAAGTACAAAGACTTCATCACTCAGGAAAGAGAATTTGCATCTGAACTGCAACCACAAAACTGTTAGGAGAAGAGGGTGCTGATGCCCTGTCTCTAGGACAGCCAATGGACATCATTACAGCCTTGCAGCTTGTGCTGAAGAACTTCATGGCACATGGTGCTAAGGTGATTGAAAGGCACACTGCACAGCTCTGTGTATTTGGCAGAGGATTGCAATCAGCTAGACTATGTTAAACTTGTTAAAGCTCTTTGTGTTGATCACTATATAAGCGTGATATTGGTGCCAAGTGCTAAAACTCTTGGAGAGTGGGATGGTTTGTGTAAAMTTGATTCAGAGGGAAAGACAAGGAAAATGGTGGGTTGTTCTTGTGTGGTTGTCATGCAAAATGGGATCCATACTCCCAAGACTTACTGGGAGGAAAGGTCAGGGCAATAAACCTTGAGAAAGCAAAGCAAAGAATGATGAGTAACTTCTTTTTTGATCAATAGAATGATGAATAACCCTTTCTGAGAAGCAACATTAATTGAGGTTTTATTTATAAAAACTGATCCTGCTATTAAAACTTAGCAGTGGCAAGCATAATGGTAACTTTATTCTCCTTATCCTCAAATCTCTCCCTTGCAAATTGGTTTTTGTTGCAAGTAGCCACTATCAGCTGCAATTTCATTGCTGAATAGTGAAATCTGTAAATGAGGAACTGAATCTTTAAAGAAGACTTAAGTTTGCTCAAATGAGAAAGTAATCCATGACAACTAGAACATAGGTCATAGAGTGGACAAATGCATCAGGACCTATACACAGGATTTGCAAAAATATTAGTTCTTTCGTCAAGACCAAACAGAGGTTAGAAGAAAATGTCAAGATTACAAGTCAAGGATGAGGCCCCATTACAGAAAGTTTTAACTTCAAAATGGCTATCAACTCAGGGAATGAAGATTGGGAAAACAAACCGGTGATGAACCAGTTAGTAATTGGAGAAAATTTGTGATATATTAATAGTGAAGTTGAAGCTAAAGGGTACATTCATCTTAACCCCATTTGATAGGTGCAAGGTCTGGTTGACTTGGTAGAAGACAAAACAGAGGAAAGTAGATTGACTTGTCTAAGGACCAGGCTAACCACCTTGCTTTATTGGAACTTAGGCCTCAAATACCTCAAGTAAAAAAATGCAGGGGCCAAAGCCAAATAATTAGCAAACCAAAAAACATGAAGATGTGATAAGATACCAAAGCTGGAAGAGTTACTTGAATAGAAGGTCTGAGCCTTCGGGTCTGGGGTAACTATAACTTGAAGTTATCCAAAAAAACAACTATAACTGACTAGAGGAAGCTAATTGTCATTATATGAGTATGGGGCCAGCTACACGAATCCTGTTTCACCATTCTATTCTGTTCAGTGCCATATCCATACTACAGGAGGCTAATGTCCCCTACTAATGATTTTGAATTTCTGCTAACCTAGGTTTCTACTTCACAATAACCACTAAATTTTCTCAAATATTTATTAGATAATTTTATTACAACAAGCTATTTTGTGTTTGTGTTTGTGTTTTCTGTTATTTAACTAGTTTCTCTTTAAACAAGAATGAAGACGCACAAGACATATAGTTAGATATTGTGATATACAACACCAATTTCATGAGATTTTAATTCACAGAAAAAGGAAAGTGAAAAGAAACTTACTTACCAGAAGAAATCCATAGGTAATTGAAAATTACAAAACTGAACAGAATCATCTTTTATTTGATTGGGTTGGCACTCGATGGGGGATTTCTTTTTATAATTTATTCACTAGTATCATATTTTTGTGCCTTTCTAGTCTATTTTTGACTTTTTGTTTCTGTTACATGTCCTGCATCAATGCTAAACAAATCAGATTTATTTTGTCATTTGTTTATGTATTTTCTTTTCTCATTCAGGTGGCAACATCCTTGAACTCTAATGACTGTTTCTTTTTGCAATCTGGGTCTTCAAATTTTATCTGGCAAGTACATCAAAGTACTTTAGAGCAACAACAAATTAACTGCAAAAATTGCAGACTTTTTAAAGGTATGTAGTTCAGTTCAGTTTGTCATTTATTATTATTATTTTTTTTCTATTCAAAATTTGGGTTAGGGGGGTGTAAAACAGATTACACGTTCATCATCTTTGTTCTTCTTAGTAGACACATAAAGATAAAGAACAGTATAAAAGGAGAAGAAAAGCCCACATATGCCAATAAAATCTGAAAACTTTGGAATATTTGGGGTTTCTTTCACGTGTAAGTTTTAACAATAAATTTCTGATTTGCTTTCTCTGATAAAAAACCACAGCATTTAATGTAAGAAATAAGAATCATAGAATGAGTCAAAGAGATGCTTTCATATTTCCCAAACAGCAAAGAGAAAAACTTCCTCTAAATCATCCATTTCCAAAATTGCAAGCTAAAGGGGACAAATAAAAACTAGCAGCTTGCCCAAGACATTCAACAAGGCAATAAGCAGGTATAATACTAAACCACAAACCAGTTCTGTTCTCATTTCTTTCCTTTTTTCTACATCTTTTCCCAAACTCTTAAGCTTCAATCAACCAAAAAGACGCTTCAGTAAGAAACTCTTACCTACTTGAATTGAACTGTATTCAATTGGGCTCTTGAATTTTTACCAAAGGCCCTCCCCAACAGGCCCTAAGGGGCCCTTAGGGGGCAAAGCTAAAGATTCAGACAATGTGGTTCAATTGCTTTGATGTTTGAAGTGCTCCAAATAAATTATTCAAAAACCGATGTAGGCGGCCGTCTTTAGAAGACTGCCTCCTCAGATATCACTCTAGCGGTGGTCATTAATATAATTATACTTTACCTTTTGATTGACGATTAGAAGTGTTCCTCATGGATGAAAAATGGGTTTTGTCCAAATGACTTTATTTTCTTTCCTATTCTTGTTGCTGATTTGCCTAATCTATAATTCCTTATCTAGGATTTATCCAGTCCTAATGAGAGAATATGGACTGTTGACTTATGCCATTTCTCATCTCTCATTTTCTTTGCAGCACTAGGATCACCTATGAATCTCCCTGTTCATATACCTGGGGGGGGGNTGAGAGATCCATTGCACAGGGGGCATAGGAGATCCAAGTGTAAGCATGTGTGAAGTATTGTATGATATTGTTGAAGCTATTCAAAAAAAAATTATACATCAACAACTATACAATGATGACATGCACATTGGCCCATATACAAAAAGAATATCCTCCAACTAATAGGTCCAGCTTTCAAAAAAAAAAAAAAAGCTTGGCACCTTGAAACATTCTTTGTACACCACCCCTTGCAAAATCTAGTTGTGTTACAGACTCGAAAAAAAAATATGATGACCAAATCAAGAAGCTGCCATCTACCAAAGTGGTATGAATACTTGCAATGGAAGGTCTTATTCAACATTATCTCTGTTTCTATGTTAGAGTTTATATCAGCTCCTCTACTGTCAGCAATTGCTTGTATAGGGACCTTTGTCTCATCAACCTCTATAGCAGGTTCATCTGATCTATTCCAACTAAAGTCATCACCACCCAACAACACATTATTTACCAAGTTGTTATCATTGTACAACACATCTAGTATACCCATCTCAACATCATCTGCACCAATAACTCCACACATGTCATATATATCTCTAGGTTTTGTCTTGGAAACAACATACCATTTTGTATCAATGGGATCATGAACATAGAATACCTGTTCTGCTTGAGATGCTAACACAAATGACTCATTTGTATGTAAGCAGCCTTTGAAATTTACCGGTGTAAATACTAGTTCATTGACCCTCGTTCCTCTACCTTGAGTAACATCAAACCAATCACACTTGAATAAAAATATCTTAAAGTGTTGAAATAATTTAATTCAATTATATTGGTGAGCATGCCATAATATTCAATGTCACCCAACACCGGGTTCTTATCTCGGGTATTGGAAAAAATGTGTCTTCGCAATCACAACAATGCCACTATTTTGTTTTAAAAATATAAAAAAATGTAATCATTGCTTATCTTGATTCGATTAATAAAGTTGCACACTATTAGAGAGACTTTTGGGTTTTCTAAGGCCTCATATTTTAATACATGTTATTATTACATTTAAAAAAGACATTTAAGAGAGAGAGAGAGAGAGAGAGAGAGAGGGAGTAGTAATAATAATTACTGTATTTTAAAATTTATAGTATTAATAATATTTTTAATAATTAACAATATTTTTAAATAATTATCAGTGTTTATTCAAAAAACAATATTAAATAATGCATTTATTAATTAATATAATGTAAGTTATAATTTATTAAAAATAGTATTAACAATTATAGTATTTAGTAATTAACAATAATTAAATAATTACGGTATTTTATTAATTAATAATATTAACTATACTTTTTATTAATATAGTACTTTTAGTTGTTACAACATTTTTAATAATTATAGTATTTTAAATAATTAACATTATTTATTAAAGATAATGTATTTTTTATTAATAATATTTTTAATAATTAACCATATTTTACAGTATTTTCAATAATTACAGTATTATTATTTATAAATTAATAGTGTTTATTAAAATACTGTATTTATTAAAAATATTAATATTTTTATTAATTTATTAATTAACAGTTTTAAATTGTTAATTAATGTAAGTTATAATTTAAGTTGTATTTTAAATATTATTTAAATTATATTTGAAACTGTAAGTAATATAATTAAATTTTAAAACGTAATTAAAAGTAAATATATTTAAATATAATAAATACGATAAATTACCAAGAATTAAATATATATATATATATAACTATTAAAATTACTTTTTGAAAATATGTGCTAATTATGAATAATCTTCATGAAATAAATGTAATTAGTTCATAGTATTTTCATTTGTTTTTTCGTATAAATTATAAATTATATAATTTAAACATTATAATCCTTGTCTATAATGATATTAGCTCATAATAAAAAATAGAAAATATTTATTTACTATTATGTATTTTCATTATTTCACTTTCACTCCACAAACCCACGTGTCCTATATTACCGAATCCATTAATTTGGTTAATCGGATTTTTGGTTCGTTGAAAACTCTATTTGCTGTAACTGTAGGGTTACGGTTTCACTTTATTGAGGGTTGAAGCAGCCGCTGAAGTCCTTTCAGTTCGTTTGGGGACGAAATACACCCCGCGGTGCAGTTTCATATCATTAGCAGATCAGTCATGGTAGCTTATTTCGTTTTTGTCCTCTTTGTTCTTCATATATGATCCTTCGTCTCTTCTGATTCAAGTTTTCAATTTACTTTTCTATCTTTTTAGGTGAAGTATTCCAAGGAGCCAGATAACACAACCAAGTGTAAGCGTTCTAGAGCCATTTTCTCTGATTTTCTAGTTGCCTTTCAATTACTATTGAGCTGCGAAATGATTTCTTTGAGTCATTTTACGTTGTCCCCTAACATTCTAAGGTCTTTTTAGCGCGTTTTCTTGTCGCTGGTAAATTCGCTAGAAATGCATTTTTTTTTTTTTTTTTTATAAATAACACTGGAAATCCAATTTTTCCGTGTTTCAATTGATTTTAATTCATGTGTTCTGATTCATTTCTTGACATTCATCTTGCAGCCTGCAAGGCCAGGGGCTCGGATTTGAGAGTTCATTTCAAGGTGTGTTGATCTGAACTTGTTGTTATGGCTCTTCTTTTCTTTTGTTGTTTACGTGAACTGTGATACGATTCTCCATCATTGTTTTCATCTGCTTATCAAAACAAAGTCATGGTTTTGTTCACAATGCTAGCGTCATTATTGTTATATTTGTAAACATATGGGAAGGAATTGTGGGTCTTAGCTAATATTTGGGGTCTCCTTCCACAAAGTGAATGGAAGACCAGCCAGTAACATCTTGAAGGCTCCAACATTAATCTCCTTACAGTTGTATGAGAAGGACCAGTTTTCAATTAAAACCAGTCCCAAATCAGTTTGCACTGTTCTAAAATCGACCATCTTCTCCCCTGTATCCAGAATTGCTCTATATTCATCAAAGGGATACATTGAAACACCAGATTTGACTTGGAGCTTACCTGCAGCTTCTATTATTACTTTCTAGTCAGTTGCCTTCTTCCCTGCTTTAACAATCAATCTTTGTTCCCAATCACCTGTCATTTTCCAAAAATAATATCTGAATCTTGCTTGAACTTGCAACTGAAAATAGTTGCAAGATTTCTTCCTGCAAGCTGACCCCAGGCACTTTGTCCAGGTCGCAATAAGTTTTCTTAGAAGGGTCACTATCATGTGGATTTTCTTGATTTGCCTCAGAGCTTTTACCGACCAGGGTTTCAGCTTCTTTCAGCAATAAAAAGTCTTGTAGTTTCTGTGCCATTAACTTCCAACCTAAACCTTGTTTTCCTTCTAGAATACAGATAATTTGCTTTTTGGTATTACCGAAAATCTCTGAAACCTCCACATACCACCCTTTTTGGTTACACTTCAAGACCACCTGATACCTTCTTCTTGGAAGATCCAAAGAATTCCTCCAACCATTATTCTTAACAGAGAGACAAACTCCATCGTTGAAGCCTTTCAGCCATGGTAATGCTTCTCCTATTAAGAACATAAAGGCCCTTCCTCTCTGATCTTCAACACCAGTTGGCTTCAATTCTTCCCTTTCTTCCAGAAAGAACTTTGCTTTAACCATCAACTCACCTCTCCATCTTCTCGCTGGTACGAAGGATCCCTCTTGCTTCTCCATTTCAAGACAGTAAGTGCACACACATAGGGCTGTAGATTAGCTGAGCTGGTAAGATGAAAAACTTTCCTTTCGAGATCTTCCCAAGAACTAGATTGGTTCTCAAAAACTCTCTTGTTCTGTTCCTTTCAAATACACCAGATACCAGCATGGCAACATGAATAATCATTCTCCAGAAAATTATTATCAAAATTTTATTTTTCATCAATGTGTCATTCCTGGTTATTTTCTGCAAAAACACACCATCAATGTGGTATAAACAAAACACTGAATTATATGGATGACTGTGAGGGATTCACAATGGCCATGAATCCCTAAAGGGCAGGGCAGCCCGGTGCATGAGGCTCCTGCCAATATGGGGTATGGGGAGGGACAGATGTACGCGGCCTTACCCCTGCACATAAAGAGAGGCTGTTTCCAAGAAATGACCATAAATCCTTGCTAATTCAAAATCATTCACTTATCTAAGAAAATATAGTTCTTGTACAAAAAATGAGAGAGAAAGGCCATGCTAAACCACTTAAGAAACACTAGCATAGTCATAATAAAAACCAAACTAGATCTAAGAATAGATCATGTCAGCTGATAAGAAAATACATGTGAGAGAAGAAAAAAATGTTGCAAACCTCAAGCTGCACACGCATGGCCTCCAACAAACCAGCCATTTTTGGGGCACGTTAAGATTGAGGCACAACATGGTCACTTTTGCTACGAGCAAGGTTCCTCGTCAATCTGGACCTTTTCTCTTTCTTCTTTTCTTTGGATGGAACAATGAAGCCCCTGCATAAAGTGGGATTTGACAAGAATATGCAAGTCATGATCATAAAGAGCACAAATAAAAGAAAAGAGATAAAACATGAAAGACATGGAGCAATGAGAGAGAATAAACAGATAAGATCCTAGAGCTAGAAGCACAACCTGCAGCCCCCGCAGAAGCCAGGAGGACTTCATAAGATGTTTCACGGAGGTCATCATCTGTAATACCTGCCAGAGAAAATAAAAGAAAAAGAAAATTTGAAACTAAATGGTTAAAAGGGGTCTATCCTATTTATGCTCACATTTCATGCTTTGGTTACTTTGCCAAAGTTCTAAGGCAGCAAACTTTATATACATACAAAGTCCATGAATTTAGGCTGTGTTTTGTTTGAAAGAAAAGGTAGGAAAAGGAAGGGAGAGGGAAACCTATACTACTCTTCCCTTCCTTTTCCTACCTTTCCTTTCAAACTAAATACAGAATTAAAGAAAATATACATTAATTTCTATATAATATAGTATCACATAATGTCACTTCCCCCTGTGATATCCACCATCATGGACTTATGCCAATAATATGAAGTCAACTACAGGAGCTTGAAACGAAAGATCAGAATTCATATGAAAGACTTCCTACTGTAAATATAAAAAATTCAGCATAGAACTCAAATACCAGCAACTCCTTAAATCAGCTCCATTATGTAAAAAAGAATTCCAGCAAGGTAACCCATCATGCACACACCATTGCTCATACATTTCTTTCAATAAGTTTAGGCTCCAAAGAAATGGGGAAAAGATTCTTCTAGGCATTCCACTAAATCTTAGCCAAGGTTACCTGTTGCAAAAGACAGCAATCCTAACACAAGATCACTGGCATTAATTGTATTCCTTCTTGAAGTGCTGAGACTGTTAACTTCCTCATTATCATCATCATCCTCAAAATCTTCAATGTCATCAACAGATAGTTCTGGAAGCTGTGTTGAGTGGAGGGGCTGTGATTTTGATAGGCTTGACGTAATGGGTGAGGGTGTGTGGATAGGAATCTAGGTAGCTCCCTTCTTGGAGGTGAACCTGAGTGGTCAGGATTTGTAACCAAAAAGAATTCATTGGTAGAACCTGTATTATTCTGAAAGAACAAGATAGGTCATAGGTTGCAATCACATTATTGTTATATTTGTAAACATGTGGAAAGAAATTGTGGGCCTTAGCTAATATCTGGGGTTATAGGAGAACTGGCTAGTACTTTTTCACTATTAGTCATTATCTTTAAGGGTTCCTGCTGTGATATGGTTCAACATCCATTCCCTGATGATGACATGTTTCTAGAGTCCAAAAGGCCAAAAGTGTAAATGATGAAATGGGATGATTATATCCATTTGTTTGAGGATTAAAACTTTTATTTCTGAACGTTTTCTTATCTTGGAAGAAATAATTGGAATGAGTTGTTTGTCTATCTCTTAACTTCTACTTAGGATGATTGAGTCTCTAAATGTACGAGTTTGTGAGGGTATTTTTTAATGGTTGATAGAGTTGTATCTCTACTGTAACATTAGACTATTAGCATTTGCTTCTCTCTATTTGATTTTCAACTGTTATACTGATAAGTTGTCGTACTTATTTAGTTAATGATCCTTTTGTTAGAAATTACTGCTGATACTGGCATTAAGGATTGGTTTTGCTTTGTATTGGTTTATACACCTGATGATAAAAGCAGGGTCTTGTTGCCCAGTGAATGGGCCTCTCGTAAACTTCAGGGAAATTATTTACATTGTTATTGGGTGAACCTCTGTTTGTATCCTTCATGACAGAAGGTTCAGTAAATGATGTTACATTATAGACACTATTTGATGCTTTGTTGGTGATTCTTTTGACTGTTCATCTATTAACTTCTAATTAGGATGATTGAGTGTTTGGATTTATAAGTTCGTCTGCTCTATTGACTGAACTGTATGAGGGGATTTTTCTTATGACTGATGGAGTTGTAGGAATTACTGTTGACACTGGCATTGAGAATTGATTTTGCATTGTATTGGTTTAACACCTGATGATAAAAGCAGGGTCCTGTTGCTCATGTGAACGGATCTCTCGTAAATTTCAGGGAAATTATTTACATTGTTATTGGGTGAACCTCTGTTTTTATCCTTTGTTCCTGAAGGTTCAGTAAATGATGTTACATTGTGACACTATTTGATGATTTGTTGGTGATTCTTTCAATTTTCTGAATTAATGCTAATGTGATGGCATATTGGCATATAAATTGCTCATGGTGTTTTTGCATCAGTAGGGGTTCTAACTTGGCTTCCTCAGAAAATGTTTTAAATGCTATGTCCAAATGGTGCAATATCTTTGTTGAAATTCTGAAAATAAGCAGCAACTAAATAAATGATAATAATAAGCTCCGCTGCTACTGGGAGAGTAAGCAAGCTACCTTGCTTGCATTCTAAAAACGGTAGCTTCCGCGCCCTTCCTGCCTGCTGAAATTGATGTGAATGATCATGACAGCTCTTTAAATCCTAATCAGTCTGATTAGATATCTCACTGAAACAAAGTGATCCTGTTCTGTCTCTGTTTTCTTTTCGGATTCCAAGGATGAGCAACATCATTTATGAGGAGCCAGACAACAAAGACTCCTCAGATAAAGATGGAAGGGAGAGTTGGTTTTGGCATCATTAAGTTTTTGCTTCAACAAATTGAAATTAGTACAGTTTTCCTTTGATTTGTATGTTTTAGTAACCTTTGCCAGGGCTAATACTGCATACTTGTTCATCCTTTTGCATTTGTTGTGTTTTTGTTTTCATTTTTTTGATTCTATTAATTTGAAAATCTTGAATTTATGCTATATTCCTTGCTTCCTTAGAACACTAGAGAGACTGCCCATGCAATTAGAAAGTTGCCTTTGACCAAGGCTAAAAGGTATTTGGAAGATGTGTTGGCCCACAAGCAAGCCATTCCATTCCAACGCTTCTGTGGGGGTGTTGGTCGAACTGCTCAAGCAAAGAACCGTCATCCAAATGGACAGGGACGTTGGCCTATTAAGTCTGCCAAATTCATTCTAGATTTGCTTAAGAATGCTGAGAGTAATGCAGATGTATGTTTGATTCTAGCTGGTTATTGATTTCGTTTTCTTCAATTTTTAGATAACTATCTACATTCTAATGTCACCCTTATTTATTTTCCAGGTGAAAGGTTTGGATGTGGATTCATTGTATATTTCCCACATCCAGGTAAACCAGGCTCAGAAGCAGAGGCGCCGCACTTACCGAGCTCATGGGAGAATCAACCGTGAGTTTGTTAACTTGTTATTAATTTTTATGAACTTCTTTTAAATTTAGCCTGTGGCTATTTAATGAGACTGTCTATTTTGTATGACAGCCTATATGTCTTCTCCCTGCCACATTGAGTTGATCTTGTCTGAAAAGGAAGAAGCTGTAAAGAAAGAGGTAATCACTGTTATTTGATTATACAAGAACAATAGCATTAATGAAATAAGCCCAAGGACTAGGGTAAGAAAAATGTGGTTTGTTGTGTCTTGATAGACTACTGATGTTGGATCTTTCTGTTTTGCAGCCTGAGACTCGGCTAGCTCCAAGAAAACCCCAAAAGGCTCAAGCTCTAAGAAGTGGGGCTTCTTCTTGAGCAGTGGGGTACAGGGATTCGTTGCTAAAGGATGGTCTTAATCATTGCAACTTCTCTTTAGAGGACGATTTTTGTTTCTTTTGGATCAAACTTTGTTATTAGGAGGTAATGAGATCTGTTGTTATTAAACAAAATTTGCTAGTTATATTTTGGTTTGGTTGCTATGTGGAATTTTGTACCATGATGAAATAGTTAAATATTAAATGATCAGTAAAAAGTGGGGCGAATAGGACATTTGGGAGTCTTGTCATTTAATTCTGCCAAATATCTTCAAGGGCGACCCTTTTGTCATGGCTTTGAGCAATATGGCAACGTTTTGATTATTCCTATTAAATCAGATTTGTTTCCTTGAAAAACAAAGTGGTCTATTTGTATGACAAATTGAAGTGCAGAAGTGGAAATGTGGAATCTGATTGCCGTATATCGACGATACGCCTACAAGTGGCTGATCTTCATATACATTCTAAACATTCTTACGTTGCCCTGAATTGATGTGGACCAAATGATCTTTTAGATGTAACCAAATTAAAATAAATTGGAAATAGAAAAACACGTTATTACCCATAAGCCATGGTTGCTTTAGCAGTCTAGCCTAAATCATTGTAGTACTACATATCTAGTCAATTTCAACTACTTACTAAGGGCCTGTTTGGTGTGTTGTTTTGAGAAGATCTTCTGGTAGTTCTGACATGTAAAAGATGTATTGAGTTTTTGCATTAAGACCTGAGAAGTCCGAAGCATGTTTGGTAGATGCACATTTTTCCGTGCGTCTTTCTTTGTCTTTTCGCATGAGAATAAAATATGAAAGATGTGGAAAGCTTTATTTGAAGCTTCTCGAAATCAGCCCAAAATGGGCTTCTTGTGTCTTTTCGATGCTGTCTTTTGGCGGTTAGATCTTCTATGAGCCAAACAAGAATAGATTGAAAATCGGTCTTCCCAATTTGTAAACAGCTGAAAAACTGTGAAAAGACACGTCAAACTGATCCTATGTCAAGGGAGAGAGATTACAAGAAGGAGAGATGGGAACGATTACTTGCTGCCAATCACTCACCTAATTGGTCCAAACCTGTGTCAGTGATGTTCTCATCTTTTATAAATCCCTATAAACGAAGTCAAAGATCAGGGTTATCTGAAACTTTCCATTGATCTTGGCCCTAGACGACAGTTTCAAATTAAGTTCAGGGCATGGTTTTTAAAACCGGTCTGGACTGGACGGTCCGGAAACATCGGGAACTGGTCAGATGATTGGCTCCGATTTTATCCCAATATTTTGTCAGAAAATCGTTGACTCGGAGAGTTGAATCGTTCAGACTGTTCGAACCATCCAATAGTTTTAACTGTTTTTTATTTTTCAATTTTTTTTTATCAGAATGGGCCGTCCGTTGGAACCGGACCCCTGACCGGTTCGTTGTCCGGCTCTATTTTAAAAGGACCTTGGTTTAGGGTAAGGCACATCAAAATCAAGCGTTCAGTTGCTTAAGGCATTCAAATGGGACCTCTTCTACTTCTAGCATTCAACAATTCCGAATATAAAAACTGTTGAAGGCGGGATATTGCTCCCTTGCTCCCTCATCCACTATCAGTGATCTGACGAATCCTAAGACCCGGAAACGTAACTAATCTCCTTGGTAGGCTTCAAGTGGATCATGTCATTCTTGAATATTTCAAACGTCATTTGATCAGATTATGCTGCACAGGAATCCAATGTGGAACCTTCTCCAGATACCCATCCAGAATTTTTCCGTTGAAGAAGTGGTGGACGATGAGATAGTGATTCTAGATCATGAATCTTAGCCTTTTCTATTGCATATAAAACTATAGAGCAAGGCTGGCTCATTTTCTCAATGGAGGAGTACAGATGGAACCCATCCTTTCCTCATCCAACCTTCTCAAATGGCTCAGTCTCCCTACCTCTCTCATTAGATTCCTGCTTTGGTTTGCCTCCATGTTTCAGCTTTTGCAGGGATTTCAAATTTCCTTTAACACTTATTGGCACCTTAAATCCTCAAGGAATTTATAGTATGACCCATGGTTGTAAACAAGAATGTGTCTCAGATTTTGAAGCTTTAGTATTCCAATTGATAATCAAGATACATAGGCATGTTTGAGATCACGTCTCTAGGCTAAGCTTCTCAATAGAGTTAGGGAGTATCTAGATTTTGGTATACCTCAGACTTTAAATACCTTAAATGGAACAGGTTGATAAATTCATCTGGAAGCAACTCAATACCGGAACCTCTCAAATCCAACGCCTTCAGAAGCCTGCAACCATAGAAGAGTGTTCTGGTAAATGAGTTACGTTGGGTAGTGTAGCTACTTGGAACATGAAGATAGAATGGTACACAAGGTTCTCTCTTTTTGCTACTTTTCCACAATAACTCCTATGGATTGATAGGCGTCTGATCTTCTGGTTTGTTCATTATAACATTACCATCAACATCAAATGTTGCTGAAATATTTTGGTCCCTTGACTCTGCAAGAATAAATTCGTACCGAAGGTCATGGATTCTGCAACTTTGGCTCTCCCATCACTGGTTGTTTCTACAATTTGAATTAAGCTTCTGTTGATAAGCTAATCGAAGTAGCTCTCTCCAACTTCTTCTATTGTATTTCCTGGTCTTTGTTGGAGAAATCCTTCTGCCATTTATAACCAAATTAGTCTCATCCGCTCAATTGATTTATCCTTAGAGAAGATGCTTAAATGCAAGAAAAAAGATTTATGGAAGATCGTGATAACTGAGAAAATATTCTGTTGATGCCCTTAAGTTGGTAATCATGCCCTTAAGTTTATTGCGGCAGTTTTTGAAAGGGATAAAAGGCAACTGCCGCTAGAAATATTGGTCTTTAGCAGCAGCCACGACCTGTCAGTCTTACCCTTAAGTTGGTAATGATGCCCTTAAGCTTGTACGAATTTCACACCAACCGAGTAGGGTTTTTCCCCACGCCTCTTCCTCTACACATTTCTTCTCTTCTAGCCCTCTCCGTCTCTCTCCTCTCTTGGTCGTCTTTTTCTCTCATCCAAATTTCAAACCACCGGCATCGACTAAACCACTGGTAGTGTGAAATTTGACTGCTATTTCTTAAACCTGTTTCGACAGACTGGCTCAAGTTCAACTAATTAATCCAGACTTGCTCAAAGACGAGAGAGAGAGAGAGAGAGGCAATTGATTTGAAGCCTTTTGCAGTGTATAGAAAGAAAGGGGAGAAAGGAAAATGGAGATGGACGACGAGGAGCTAGAAAAGCGATCAACAGGAGAGAGAGAGAGAGAGAGAACGAGAAGAAGTCAATAGTTATAAAGATACCCTCATGTCAAGAAGCCTTTGAGACATCTCAAGCAAAACCCCCACCTCTCTTCCATCCCTCTTCCTCCTTTGTTGAAAGCCTTATTCTTCATTAAAAACTCCAAATTCTACTCCACTCCTCATCCTCCCACTTCTTCATCACAGTCTGTGCCTTCATAGGTGAACTCGACTTCGAGGTCTATCTTTGATTCTTTCCTCTATCTGCCTGTATTCTTTTGCAACAAAAAAAAAAAAAAAGGGTTTTTAGGCTTGTACGGAGATGATATTTCTATTATTAAAGGCAATCAAAGGCTTCTTGTTCTTTATCTTCTACTTCTACTTCTGTTTCTGTTCCTCCTTCGGCGTGGTCTCTTTCTGTTCAAAATTGTAACACAATCCTTGTAAGCCATAGATAGGTTAGTCCATCTCTTTCAGTTTGTCTATTGGTAAACACATCCTGTCTTTGCTTTAATGTAGTATTCGAAGTATTTGTTTTGTATATTAATGAAATTAATTTTCTTTGTGATTATTCTACACTATTAGCGATAGGTGATACATTCTTGAATTGATTGTTTCTTAACCATCTTGATTTCCCATTATTGGCTGGCATCCATAGCTTTCGTTGAACTTTGAATTGTGTTCAAAACTTAATTTATTCTAAACTAGAGGGATCCATGATTAATTTGTTTGAATTGCCTGCTAATACTAGCTTTTATATATTTTCTTGGATTAAATTGACTGTTGATGCAGTCTTCGGTATCATCTGCTTCATCTAAATTACCTATATTATTGAACAAGGGAATTAAATAAGAACTTCAAGCTCTGTGTTGTTTTGTGCCATGTTGGCATTGCAAGCCATCTGCTCTTTTATTTACTTGAGCAGTACTTCTATGTCTATTTTCCTTTCTTTTTTTGTGGTAATGGTTGAGTTTTTATATAGAATGCTTACCAGAAAGAATTCTTATTCAATAAATGTTCTTTTTCCTTATTTCTATTTTTTTTTTTATGTTATTTTTGTTAAGGAGGATTAAGCCTTTACTTGAAGTGACAAGGACAACTTTACTTCATGATTATTGTACCCTTCTTTGTGGATGGAGGTGTTGCACCATTATTTTTCTTTCTTGTTGTGATATATATTTTTTTTTCTTTTCAAGGAATTAGTACCAAATGACATTATTTTCTATTCATTACTACCTGGAATATTTGATAAAATTTTGTTTGTTGCGATCAATATTTTAAGATATGATGTCCAATGTCCTAATAAAACATCTTCAATTTGCTTTGGTTGACAATCTTTCTTTTGTTCTCAAGCTTTGAGGAATGTGGCTGATATTTGGACAATAAAATAAGCCTGTAGATATCATTCAAGGGCAGATGGATAAAAACTACGGGCCCGTTTGGTGCATCTTTCTGCATGGTCTTTCGGCTGTTTACAAGCTGGGAAGACCAAAAATCAGTCTATTTCTGTTTGGCACATGGAAGATCTAGCCACCAAAAGACGGGGGTGCCAAAAAGACGTGAGAAACCCATTTTGGGCTGATTTCAGGAAGCTCCAAATGAAGCTTCTCGCGTCTTTCGCATTTTAATCTTGCACGGAAAGACCCGAAATGATGCATGGAAAGATGTGCGTCTGCCAAACGGTCTTCGGGCTGCCTAGATCTTATGTCAAAAGCTCAATGCGTGTTTTGACTATCAGAGCTACAAGAAGATCTTCTCAAAAAGACTTGCCAAACGGGCCCTACATGTCACGGGTATATATCATTGTACAATCTTTGTTGTAGTGGTTAGATATTGCCAGCTAATACTTCTTGAAGTCAATTTTTAGGACATAGACTATTGTGCTTTCCCTTTAGATATAAAATATTTAGCACAAAGTACTCTTTCCAACTTGCTTCAACTAAAGTTTCTCTTTTCTTTTTTTAATAGCTGTCTCATGCCCTTATGACAGTTCGACATGTTAAAAAAAACTGATATAGTCACCCTTGGGTCGGCTTTCGGAGTAAGTTTAATGTCTCCAGTAAGATATTCATAGTTGGTGCCCTTATCTTTATTTTCTACCATTTTTTACCATGAATCTAAGATGTTTTTTCCTCTTTGGACGATGATTGCTGATGTAGTTAAAATCTCATGATTTATGATATGGTTTATGATTCAAATAGGGAATCCTAAGGGCCCCATTTCAAATTTTATGATTGAATCCTTTTATGGATAATTCTCATGATTATTGTTTAAACCTACAATTCCATTCATGAACCACAAATCTTATGATTTATCCAATTATACACTTCCAATTAATTTGAACAGAACCTAGCTAGTTTAGTAGTGTTCTACTTTCTCATTTCTTTGTCTTTGTATTTTTGATTGGAATTTTTAGCTTTTACTAGAATAAGACTTCTTTTTTTTTGGTAAATAGACTTATCCTATTTGTTTCGACTGCTGCTACAGTAGTCCGAACTAGTAAGGAGAAGAAGAAAGAGAAAGAGAAGAAGAAGAAGAAGAAGAAGAAGAAGAAGAAGAAGAAGAAGAAGATGAAAGAATTGTTGAACCTGATAGGCTAAACTCTATCAGTTGACCTCTTAATAGTGATTAGGCTCTAATTAATTATACAAAGACTAAACTGCCCCCACTAAAGTATGGGACCAAGAGTCTCTAATAAGACTGCCACATAAGCACATAACTTAACAAAGGTGAGTTGACTAATCTACCCTTATTCAGTTAACTCTAACACTCCCCCTCAAACTGGAGAATATATGTCATATAATCCCAGCTTGTTACATATATAGTTCACTCTCCCTGAGTTTAAGGCTTCTGTAAACAAATCTACCCACTAATCACCTGAGCCTACATGTTCTGTGCTCATCTCTCCAGTAAGAACCTTCTCCCTCACAAAGTGGCAATCAATCTCTATGTTCTTTTTTCTCTCATGAAAAACAGTGTTGGATGAGATATAGAGCGCAACTTGATTGTCATAGTACAATTTCATAGGTTTATCCATGTGGAACTCGATTTCTTGTAGGAGATTCCTCAACCATACTAATTCACATGTAGTGTGTGCCATGGCTCTGTACTCGGCTTCAGCACTGCTTCTAGCCACAACCGTCTKCTTTTTACTCTTCCACGTCACAAGATTTCCTCCAAGAAATGTGTAGTAACCTGTAGTAGATCTTCTATCAGACACAAAGCCTACCCAATCTGCATCTGTGTACCCAATTACTTTAAGTTTTCCTTCTGGTTTATACAATAGCCCATGACCCGGAGCTCCCTTCAGATATCTTACAATTCTAAGAACTGCATCCTAGTGAGATATACGAGGGTTCTGCATAAATTGGCTCA
>NW_010729146.1:498001-574889 GCF_000365185.1 Nelumbo nucifera | reverse complement strand
CACATAAGCACATAACTTAACAAAGGTGAGTTGACTAATCTACCCTTATTCGGCTAACTCTAACACTATTTAAAGAAATTTTTTATCTTATTTCCATCATATTTTGGTAAGGAGACTTCTCTTTCTCTCTCAGTCGAATTTCACACCACAAATCCATATTTCTTTTTAAGACACCTTTCATTTTCTTGCATTTCCTTAAGGTGTATATCATATTCACTGGACTCTGCTCTTGATCGAGTTCTGCCTTTGTTTTCCAGACACATCCATCACAGACTTGCTTCATGTCATCAGTTGATCTTCACACTCATTACTCATATCAGGTAATAATGGAACTCTATAAGCATTTCTTATGTGATTTAACTATTGATTTTCAATTTTCTGTTCTTCCCTTTGGGAAACCTAAACTAGTTGGTCTTGTTGCTCTCTGATTAAACTGAACTTTGTTTCTTAACAAATTTCACCCCCGGGGGGAGGGCTAACATAACATCCCTAATTATAAGTCAATATTAATGCATATTTTAAAATACAAAACCAATACTTACAGTAGCTACTGTAAGTGGCTACTGTGAAATCTAGCTATTGTCTGGTAGCAGATTTGCCTTTTGACCTAAATTTCCCCATTTTACAGGAAGTGGTATTCTATGAGGATGGTGAACCTATAATACATGGAGAAGCTGGAGATCTGAAGGTTTGAATCTTCCCTCCTTTGTGTTTGTAACATGTGGAAATAGACTATATACTTATAGTAGCTACTGTCTTTTGAGCAGTTTCGCATTCGGACTGTACCTTCTACTTGTGCTTCGCATTGAGAATGAACATGATTTCATGGTGAAGTTGCTGTAAATGTTTCCTACTAATGACCCAAGACAAATTTAGGCCCTGTTTGAGAACACTTAAAAGAAGTACTTCTTTTAAGACATGGGACCACACATTAAGTGGTTTTTAAGTATTATGGGTGTTTGGTAAAAAAGTGGTGAAGTACTTTTTTTTAAAGTACTTCTTTAAAAAAGTAACTTCAAGGTGGCTTTTTTTTAAGTACTTCTTGAAGAAATACTTATTCAAAAAAATAGGATGAACCAGTCCCTAACAAAATTTTATAATGACAAAAATATCCCCACGCGGTTATACCTCTCCCTTCCCCCCTCATTCGACCCTCAAACCCTAGCAGCAGTGGTGCACCAGTTGAAGGTCCACCGGCAAAGAACGGCGGTGAGGAACCGTGGCCGACGGACCTGCCGTTTGGCCTCTTTCCTCTATGTTTTGAAGTTTTTTTCTCATTTAATCGATTTTTTTTTGTTTTTTTCTAACATGAACTCTATTCTTTGTAGATCTACTATTGTGTAATCTACTGTTCGAATGGCAACCGGCGATAAGAGGTTAGTTCTCTACAGAGATCGATCTCTGTATTTTCATGGTTGTTTTTTTTTTTTTTTTTCATTCGTTCTACTATTGTGTAATCTATCTGATGAGTGGTGTTGAAGTTGGTTGCGTGAAACAGAGCTCTGAAATCCGAAATAGAGCTTGATCTCAGATCTCTGAAACAGAAATCCAAATAGGTGTTTATTTTTTGATGAATCCGAATGGTTGAATTTAGCTATTTTTCTTGTATGATAACATTATTGGCTGCTGTTCAGGGAAGAAAAAAGAGGATATGCAGTTACTTCTAGCTGAAGAATTTTTCAATTAGTTTGCTCTAAATTGCTTTTCCCTGCAAATGCCTCCTTTGCTTGTGGATGCTTACATTTGTTAGGGTGAACCAGCAAAGATAACTACAGAAATTGAATGACTGACTTATGAAACAAAAATTCAGACCCCTTTCCTTTACAATACTCAGGGTTTAGAAATCACTCAAATATGCAACTTATTAGAGATAAACTTGCTATTTGCTGATATGAACTCTTCAGAACTAGAAATTTCTATGCCAAGGCTGGGCTGAAATGAACTAGTAATTTTCTTGACAGAGAACTCTTCAGAACTTGTCCATTGCTAGCACCTTGTGAAAAGAAAAAACCAGCTTTTCTTTTCCTTTTGTCATGGATGCTGTAGGTCTGCATTTCTTTTCCTTTGAGAGCTCTATGAGGATGCTATGGCGTATGCAGCAATGGTGTCAAGTCTTTGTTATGATACATGTTTCTTATAAATTATAATACCTGCTTCAGCTAGCCCTCACTAGGGATGTCATTCTCTCTTATATGGCTTAATTTAACATAAACTAAAAGATTCAATACAGGACATGGACGGATCAAGAGTTGGGTGTGTTTGTGTGTTTGTTAGAGAGAAAGAGAGAGAGGTGTCTCTCTCTAACTTGCAAGGTGTCTCCAAATTAACAAGATATAGCCACATAATTAAATGGGTTCTTCCATGGAGATCAATGAGGTAAAAAATCAGCTTAAAATATGATAAAAAACTGTTTGTTTCTACTGTATGTGTATAAAATTCATCTTGATAGTGAT
The DNA here is from genome assembly GCF_000365185.1 of Nelumbo nucifera. The sequence continues at coordinate 572,436 of NW_010729146.1, read as the reverse complement.
ATGACAGACACATGGAGCCTTTTTGGGATTCCATTAAAAATCCCACATGGAAGAATTTTGGGTTGTCGACATCTGACTCATCTAGCAAATCCAACCCACACCCATTGCAAAAAGGATTTGGACAATACACACCAAGTTTTGTCATAGCTTCTTCTGTATCAAAGGAAACATCCAAAATGAGATTATTTAAAAGAATACATAACAGGATTTAGATAATTCTGTTATAGAATACTTACAAAGTAGTTCTTTGGGTGGATCTGGTACAGGAACAAAGTGAGTTATAAGTATCTTAAGATCAATTGACCCTTGTTCAGTTCAGTGACACTAATAGGTGTTTCTTCAACTGAGTTGCATTCAAATAAAGAATCTTAGGTAATACACAGGATAAATACTCTAGGCCAAAACACAAGAGGCTGATACAAATAAGCCTAAATACATGTGGCAAACCATTTGTTTTTATGCTCTTTGTTTTTCCTCATTAAGACCAAATCAACCAAGCATCTTTTCTTCATTCTTGGTAATCTAATTTCTGAGGGATTTGAACATAAACCATCCGAGCAGTAGTATCTCATGAACAAATACAATTGGGATTTGGGAGTCAGCTTTCAGCATTCACAGCCAGTGACCTGGTTGGTTGTTGTAGCTCAGTTTCCCGTGTAATCATCTCACTGTGGTTTGATTGGATGTTTTGTATGGGCCCACTTATTGAATGATCTTGATTTACCAATCGATTGTTATATTGTTTAATTCTTTGCATTTTATTTAGGGTTTGAATGTTTTAGTATTAGATATGATGGCTTTAGGTTTTGTTCAAACTTTCTTAATGGAGTTCTTCTCTTTAATAGCCTTGGGTTGGCTGGCATTAAGGAACCACAGGCCCACACACACCCGTAGAATCCTAAGCCCATTCCAATCTAGAAACCCACCTTAGGCCCAAGCTCATCTCAAACAGATTCCATGCTCAGCCCAACTCGGCCAAGGCCATATAGGCCGGCTGTAACCTTAGATTCAAACCATTCCAACCCACATCCAAAATCTGCCAAGGCCAAGGAAGTCGTCCAAACCCATTTTAGCCTATGGCCCAACCAAGGCCAATGTCAAATAGGCCTAGGCCAATATCAACTCCAACCTAGAAGCCCACCTTAGGCCCAACCTCATCTCAAACCCAAGTCCAATTCTACCTTGGCCATAAAGGCCAAGCAAATGCTAGTCCAAGCCTATTGCATGCTCAAGCCTGAATTCAAAATTTGATTTGAATAAGAATAAACAAATTCACATATTTGTCAATACTAACATAATTCATATACTTGGATTCAGGTATATTATTCTTGTGGCCATTTTTTCTTCTATTTTATTGTCAATATTAACATAATTAGTAGGTTATGACTAGTAGTCAAGGGAGAAATGGGGGGGGGGGAGTTCTCAGGCTACGTGGACTCCTGAATTGCATAAAACTTGGGTGGATGTATGCTTGCAACAAGTCATTGCCGGCCATCAAACCAATACCACATTGGATAGACAAGGATGGGCAAATGTGATTCAGGATTTTAATAGGATAACGGGGAAAAACTACACCCCAAAACAAATGAAGAATCACTGGGATGTAATAAAGAATGAGTGGAAGATATTTCATAAACTGTCAACATTTACCTGATCGGGTTGGGATCCAGTGAATGAAACATTCATTGCTAGAGATGACTTTTGGATTGACTATCTGAAGGAATGGTGTAATTTAGCATTTTTAACATAATAAACATGTAGGTTAATCATTTTGTTATGTAGAACCTTGCATAGTTCTGTACTTGTGTGATAGACATTCCCTGATGCGGCTCAATTTAGATACAAGGGTCTTTCCCATGCGGCAGATTTGGACATCATATTTGGTGGCATAGTTGCCCACCGCTACGATAGTTGGGCACCAAATGAGGGTACACTACCAGAGGTGGTGCCCTTAACCCAACTAGATGGAGGATCAATTACAACATGAACCAGAGACACCCATGTCTGCATCTGAAACAATGTAGGATGCTGGAAGGGTCCCAACAAGCACTCACTCATATAGAGCTGTTAGCAGAGATGTAAGGGAGAGTAGCAACTCTACCAGGAAAAAGCAGACATCGGTTGCTATGTAGATTAGTAAGTGTATAGATAGAATTGCATCTGCATTTGAGCTATCAACTACCCATAAAATTGGCTAGGACAAGAGACTAAGTTCTATGGAACAATGCTTTAACCTCCTAAAAGAGATCCCTGAGATTGAGGAGGGGAGTCCTTTATTCATGTTTGCTAGTCTCCAGTTCATGAAGGGTGAATTCCGTGACTTGTTTATTGCAATCGGGTTTCCTGCCTTACGATTGAAGATGGTTCAAGAATTGTATGAGCGTTCCAATAGTGTGTGAAACTTGTTTGCATCAATTTGTGTTTAAGTTTATGTTTGTCACATAGACTGGAGAACTTGAGTACTCTTCATTTAGTATTTCGTAGGATTATTATCGTTGGACTTGATTTATATTTTAATGTTAATTAAATGTGTTTTTTATATTTTCTGCATTTATGTCTTCATTCATTGATTATTAATTTTGTTTGTCTTTACAATGGGGTGATGGATACTGATGATGAGCTTGAGTGCATTGTGAATGTTGTCTCTATGTTGAGTGAGTTTTTTTATGATACTTGGGTTCACAAAGAACCCAAACACACCATGGACTGTACAGGAGTAGTGTAAACAAGGTCTTTCCTTGAAGGGCACGATGACCGATTGTAGGAACTTTGTCAAATGGACAAATATGTATTTATACGATTGTGCAATACTCTGAAAGAGCCGACCTCATTGTAAACAGTCGAGATATTTCAGTGGAGGAACAACTAGCTATTTTCCTTCATATTGTTGGACATAATGAGAGGAGTTGGATGATGCAAGAGCGGTTCCAACATTCTGGCGAGACAATTAGTCGCTTTTTCAATTACATGCTGATGGCAATAGTCAAGCTCTCATTGTCAATAATATGCCCTCCCAACTTTGACATTGTTCCTCCATACATCCGCTAGAATCCAAAATATTGGCCATATTTCAAGGTAGCATTCTTACACTATGAGTCCTTTTTAAAACTACATAAATAATTGATACTGAAAGCTACTGTTTTGTTTTTTTGGCAGAATTGCATAGGAGCTATTGATGGGACACACATATCAGCATGAGTCCCTACTGACAAGCAAACATCGTACCAGCATAAAAAAGGGCTTTGCACACAAAATGTAATTGCTGCATGTGATTTCAACATGCGGTTTACATTTGTTCTTACTGGATGGGAGGGAACCGCACATGACTATTGCATATTTGCTGAAGTTGTGCGTAATCCAAAATATAATTTCCCGCATCCACCACGAGGTATGCCTGCATACATTGCAACTTGTTCTGTATTATATGAAGTGTAAAAATATATTCATATTCTCTTTATTATTCTTAGGTAAGTATTATGTTGTTGATTTTGTGTACCCCAACACTGCTGGCTACATGGCACCGTACCGTAATACACGGTACTACTTGTCTGATTTTCAAAGGGGAGGACAACCTACAACAAAAGAAGAGTACTTCAATAATGCCCATGCTTCTTTGAGTAGTGTCATCGAGCGAAGTTTTGGTGTGTTAAAGGCTCGATTCCCTATTTTGAAGTGTATGCCATGCTATCCATTAAAGACACAACAGTTGATAGTTGTGGCTTGCATGGCAATACACAACTTCATTCGGGACAACCAGGATAGAGACACCCTATTTAATGAGTTTGAGAATGATGAAGAGATTGAAATTCAACATCCGTCTGAAACAAATGGTGAAGGTTTCGATGAGGTTGCTATTGACAATGTGGTTCAACAACAAGAAATGTTGTTGTTTAGGCAACAACTTGCAGATGCAATATATGCTGACCAAACTCGGCCACCATTGAGGAAGCATAGGTCAACATAACCAATGTTGGTGGTTTTGGTGTTTGTTTTTCTCTGGATTTGATAAACATAATGCATCAAATGTGGATATATTTGACTTTATTGTATATTGGAACTTTATGTTTTTGATACTTTATGTTAATCTAGTAGTTGATAGTATATATTCTCTCAATGGCTGGTAAGAAATACTATGTAGTATTCATTAGTCGTCGCCCAGGTATATACGATACTTGGGCCGAATGCAACTTGCAGGTCCATCGGGTATAGTGGTGTAGTCTTTTGCTCATATAAAACATACGAAGAAGCAGATTGTCAATTCCGTCATTTTATAACTTTACATGATTCTTCAACTACTAGGCCGTCTAGTCGGAATGATGCATCTAAGTTAACCCATGTGTACTGGGCATCTACATGTGTTTTATTAGTTGGAGTTATTACATTGGGCATGTTGTACATGTCCAAATGATATGTAATTTTACAAATGTCTGCACTTTTATGTTACTTTAGGGCACATTAAACAAATATGGAAAGGGAATTTGTTTGTGGAAATTGAGCTTTAATTACATCTTCTATAAGTATTTTGTGAAAAATTACGCCTTAAAAGCACTTTTCAGAAATATTTTGTGAAAACTGTATCTTGAAAGTGCTTCTAGAAGTATTTTGTGAAAATTGCACATTAAAAGTACTTTCTGGAAGTATTGTGTAAATTGCGCCTTAAAAGTACTTTTTGGAAGTATTTTGTGTAAGTTGCACCTTAAAAGTACTTTCTGGAAGTATTTTGTGAAAATTGTGCTTTAAAAGTACTTTTTAGAAGTATTTTGTGAAAACTGTGCCTTAAAAATACTTTCTGAAAGTATTTTGTAAAAACTGCGCCTTAAAAGTACTTTCTGAAAGTATTTTGTGTAAAGATGCCTTAAAATTGCTTTATGGAAATATTTTGTGCAAACTGCGCCTTAAAAGTATTTTCTAGAAGTATTTTGTAAAAGTTGTACCTTAAAAGTACTTTTTAGAAGTATTTTGTGAAATTGCACCTTAAAAGTACTTTTTAGAAGTATTTTGTGTAAACTGTGCCTTGAAAGTACTTTCTGGTAGTAATTTATTAATACTAGTTATTATTATTATTATTATTATTATTATTATTATTAATTTGATCCCCATGGCAGCCCACGTGGAGGTCCACGTGGGCTCTTAGTTGAAATTTATAATAAAACATGTGAAAAGCATTGTATATATGTTTGAATGAAGTGATGGTTAAAATTGTTATTTGTGTAAATATAAGCACTTATGGGGAAATTAGCTTACCAAACATTCCCACCCCAATAAGCATTTAGTCCCTTACCCTCCCTCGTTGATATTATTTTTGTTAGTTGGTTCTTTTGTTATTGGAGCTCCACGGGCTTTTATGACATCTATCTAGGTTAATGATCAGAAGTGAAATATATTCCTTTCTATACAAGGTAAACTTGACTTGGTTAATGACATCAGAAAGCTTTCTGGTTATTAGATCTAATCTTTAAGGGTTTTAGTGAGTCTAATGCATGATTGATGACCATGGACGTATGGGGCAGGGCAAATGACTTGAATGGTTTCAAAATTGATGAATCAATGGTTTCTAAACCACACTAAGATGTCCTTTTCAAAACTATATTTCCTTTGATGGACTTTATTAAAACTGTTGTTGGAAACACTCAGGGGGCATTTCTTCATTGAATCTTCTAGTATCTTTGCAATAGTCATATATCATGTAGTTATCTCTAACCCTCTCCATGTGTCCTAACTGGGTATAAGTCAACTTGTTATAAGAAGCTCTTGCCCTAGACTTTTTTTTTAATTTTATATTTTATTAAAAATATTTTGTTCATAATAATTTTCATTGGAAAAGTTGATTTTATTTTTGTAGCTTGTAGTTTGATGTTCAGACATGGAGTGTTTTATAATACATATTCCAGCTGTATTAAAATATCTAATTTTCTTTTACTGCATTGTTTGTCAATAACATTATTTTTGGGTGATGCTTTCTTGGAATGACAAGTTATTTGGTTTTCCTTTTATTGCAGCTAGATAAAGTCATTGTGCAACCACCTAAAGACGTATCTAAAGTTGTAATTGAACCTAGAGGTGTAAATCAGGTTGTGTCGCTGCAACCTAGTATGATGGATTGTGGGTCGTGTTAGGCATGGCACGATCATATGGGTCGTGCTAGGCCTAGAGTTTTAGGTCCATGGTCTGGTACAACACGGCACAATCTAGCGGGCCATATATATATTTATATATTTTATACATATAATATGTAATATGTATATATATATATTATATTATGTATAATAATTATATAGTATATTAATATATAAATTTATTTTAAATTTTATTATATTATTTAATTTTATTATTGCATATATAAACAATCGTATAAATCAAAATTCATATAAAATAAAATTTTAAGATCTTTTTTAATTTTCTCTATTTTTTTAAATTCAGGAAGTTTCAATAGGGTCCTATACATTATTGACTTCATCAAAATCCAATACCAACTTGATTTGCAGCCCCATTTAAACTCTAGTAAGTTCATATTTAGTCTCTACCTTGACTACCACTTACAACTATTTATGATGTAGTAACTATTATTAAAGGTGGATGCAGATCTTCATAGAGGTAATTTGCACATGGACAAGATGTCAGCTGCAAATACAATTGAAACCTTAATAATCACATTAGGTCATTGTGAACGTCAGGAAAATGCTCCAGCTGTCCACTTCACGGCTGAATGGTAAGAGTCGCCACCCATCGGAAATCCATAATGGGGAGTGATGGGCCTCCCGGATTTAAATTATCCAAATCATTTAGAACTAACAATGACTCCATATCAATCGACCACTGGGTAAGTTGAGAGAGAGAGAGGGAAGGGGTTAGACACCCCTCTCTGGTTAGTGTGAACACCACAATCCCCAATTGCACAGAAACTAGATTAGAGACTCGGATCCTCTAATAGCTCGAAAGAGTGCTCCCTTGCATTCTCAGACCAATCCCCTTTTGGATGTAGGGCCCTGAGCAAATTGAACCACAGAGAACTTACAAGCCTCAAAGTTCAAATTCGAACCCAAGAACCAAAACAACTACAGATAACAATAGAGAGATGAGATAAAAAATAAATAGACAACGTAGGACTAGAACTACAATTGAAACTTTGAATGTGGGTATGAGGTAATCAGACTTTACCTCTTGTGTCCTAAAATGAAAAATGATGCTGCAAGAGAATGTGGAAAGCTCGGCCTCTTGACGAGCTCTTTTCAACGACGAAATGTCAATTTGGGTTCTACTCGAAGAAACCCTTCTCTTCAAATTTGGCGAGGGCTGAGATAGAGCTTTCGATTGTGATTTTCTTCTCTCAAAGCTCTTTCTCACCACTCTCTCAAAGCCCTCTGTCCTCTCTCAAGACCTTCGCTCAACCATGCCTCTCTCCTCCAACCCTCTCTAGTTTTCTTCTCTCCCTCTCTCTCTCTTTCTCTTGGACCCTCTTTTGGTAGCGCTTCCTTCTGAACTTTCCATTCGACAACCTTTTTAGGCTTTCCAAAAGAAAATTGATGAAAGAGTGAGACCCCTCCTCCCAACTTCCCTCTTTCAACCCCCTTCTATTGGGAATGGTGCTTCCTCTTTATAATGGAAAGGAAGGGGGATTTAAAAAAAATCTAAAAGAAAGGGGTTTTTGGTAGGTAAGCTTGGGTTTGGGGGGGACATCTTGCCAGGTTGGGTCTTCAAGAGTAAAAAATGGTAATTTGGGGTGAGGAGGAAAATTTGGTTATTTATGGTCTTGGGGGCAATTCAGTAATTGGTCCAAGGGGGTATTTTGGTAATTTGGTGCGAGGGATAATTTGGTAATTTGGTCAGGGGTATTTTTGGGAATTTGGGCAAAGGGTATTTTAGGAATTTGGAAGAAGGGGTATTTTGGTAATTTTGGCTTTGAAGGGTATTTAGGTAATGGTTAAGAGTGTTTTGGGGAATTTGGAAAAAGGGGTATAATGGTAATTTGGTCAAGGGGGGAATTTGAGTAATTTTGTGTGGGGTAATTTGGGAATTTGGTCAAGGGTATTTTGGTAATTGGTCTGAGGGGTATTTGGGGAATTTGGTGTGAGGGGTAATTTTATTAGGGGTATTTTGGTAATTGGTCCAAGGGGGTATTTTTGGGAATTTGGGCAAAGGGTATTTTGATAATTTGGAAAAGGGGTATTTTGGTAATTTTGGCTTTGAAGGGTATTTTGGTAATTTGGTTAAGAGCATTTTGGGAATTTGAAAAAAGGGGTACATTGGTAATTTGGTTAGGGGTATTTGAGTAATTTGGTGGAAAGGGGTAGTTTGGGAATTTGGTAACTCGACAATGAGGGAAGGGTGATTTTGGGGTCTAAGGGTAATGTCTATTTGGGGTTGATCGGAGCCATCGAATTGGTATCGGGTAGATTTAACGATGAATCTGAGGGCTCTTGGGGTGAAATTCGGATCTCTTAGGTTTTTGGGTGTTTCGGAGAGGTCGAATGGGTCTGATCGGGTGTTTGAGGTGAATTGAAAGTCCCAGCAACTGACCAAGCAAAAATCTAGTGCTGATAGTCATCATATAGTTGACATTTCAAACTGTTAAGCACGTAAACTTAACATAATATGATCATCCTATAATAATTCCATGAGCATCTTGAAATCTAGTTCTAAAAAAATCAGCAAACCATTTCCTAATTTCGGTGTTGTTTGACATATCTCATGGGTGATTGATCCCATGTTCATGGTGCTTCTAGGTGACTTTTCCAAAGTAACCCTATGAACTAAACTCTCAAAATGATCCAAAGTCCACCATTAATAATTCCTTGGATGTAATATTTTGTGGTAGTGAAAGAACCATATTACTTCCCCCACCCCCATAAGAGAAAGGGCTTCCTATCAGCAAATTTGCACTCAACAAATTTAAGACCAGCCTTTACATGGGGACCAAACTAGTTCTGAGAGGGGGTCAACAGTGACAAGTTTCATCTCTGCCCATTGAAATTGCATTTGCACCTGCACCAGAATCATTATTCAACCCTCTTTGAGTGCATTCATTGGAAGAATCCAAAACAAATCCATCTTTCCTTGGCTATCCATTATTGGTCTCAATGTTTATCTTTGGTAATGTAATTCCTGAGGCCTCAATTTCTAGTGAAATTCCAGCTTCATAGCCTGACTCGGGAAGAATCCCTTGTGTGAAGCTTCTTTTCCTTAGAAGTTGTGAGATTTTTGCATGGGTTATATTATGATTTGTATGAATCTGATTCCTAATCCTACAAGAGGGAGGGAGAGAGAATCTATGCTATGGGAATGCATGACTTCCATTTACATTTTAGACTACGTAGAACTAGAGATGCATCACAGTCATCTTAGCATTGTGCAGGATGTTTATTGAATTGTGTCTGCCTTACATTCATTTATGCATTTGTGTTTTTCTTTTCCTTACTTCCTTTTACCTTTACATGACATTTTGAATTTTTGAATCTCTTGATCTTTGAGGATATATTACAAACCATTAAAAATAGTAATTAATAATAAAAATAAAAATAACACATTTGACAATGCACAGAACCCAAAGTCAAAAACTTTCAAATTTCCTTTGTCATCTATTAGTAGGTTCCGAAGTTATCAAAAGGCACCAAGCAGCATTCATTTGATCATGACATGTGGTGGGACCTATCCATTTCATCATGGCATGTCTATAGTAGTACTAATTGCCTCCCAAACCAGCAAGTAGTGTCTTGACTTCTCCACAGGTCAGAAGTTTACAATTTGTCGAGTTTTGGGCTTAAAACAACATTTGTTTTTATTTACAAAGCATAGTAAGAGAGTTATTGGGATCAAGGCTCATTAGTTTATGTTTAATTTAAGAGTGATTACTTAGTTTTTAAAGTAGTCGACTTACTAAGGGCATACTTGTTTTGTATTCGGTTTTTATTTATGAGTATATAAGCTAATGAAAGGACCAGTTAGGCCTAATTTTGGCTTCTCCCATTCTCTTCAAATTTTCTCCTCTTTTTTTCTCTACATAAACCTTCTCTTTTCTTTCTTTTTTTCTCTCTTACACAGATTCTATATCAAAATAGATTTTTTTGCACTTTTCTACTTGGTATCAGAGCAAATCTAGAGATTGTTTAAACCATTCCATCATATCAATCGATTGCATGATGAGGTCAAATGCTAATCAAGGACTTCAAGTAAGCCTAGTTTTTGGATTCTTTAGTGGATTTGTAATCCCTTGTAGTTGGTCTAGCATTTAGCACCAAAACTAGGAAGAACTGGGAAAAGGAAAAGAATCCTGATTTAGTAGGACTCTTCAATTTTGACCTAAAAAGTGATGCTCTGTTTTTTTGGGTTTCTTGAGGTTTTGTAAAGAGGGCGATTCAAGTCCTAGTCTTTTTGGAGGCCTTTGAAGGGAGTAGCAATCTTTTCTCTTCCTTCCCCTACTCCCACAAAGAAATGAATCTTTGGAGGAAGGGGCTTCTAGGATACCAAGAAGGTGTTTGTGGTTTCTAAAGGAGATAAAACTCTTTCTTTTCATAACACATTGATTTCCTAGTTTGTTCTAGGAGTTATGAAGGGTTGTTGAGTTGAAAACAAATCTACAGGTGACGTGGGACTAGGTAGAGGAGGTGTTGGTGATTTCTTTGGGGCTGAGACCATCACTACAATCAAGTTGGATAGTACTACATGGTGAAGACAAGAAACCTAAGACTAACTACTCCTGGTGGGTATAGGAGAATTATATGTTGATAACTTGATTGTGCAATTCCATTTTACCCAATATAAAAAAGAACTTTCTATGGGCTAACATAGCTAAGGAGATTTGGGGTGGAGTAGCGGAAACTTATTCATAGAATGAGAATGTTGCTAAAGCTTACTAGTTGAGAAACCAGGTGATTGCTATTAAGCAAGGAGAAGTTTATTGCAATTTATTTTTCAATCTTCAAACCTTATGACAGGAGTTAGATCATTTGGAGACTATGGTTTGGGAAAGTAGTAAAGATGCAACAACTTATTAGAAGTTGGTAGAGAAGAATAGGGTATGTAAGTTTCTAGCAGGACTTAACCCTGAATATGACATTGTATGACAACATATTCTTTTTTGAGACAGTGTAACTCTCTCTCAGACATATGCCTTTGTGTCTAGAGAGAAGAGTAGGAGGAATGTAATGATGAGGAATGACAAGAACGATCTAATTTGTGACTACTGTAAGAAATCTAAACATAGTAGAGATACTTGTTGGAAGCTTTACCCACACCTTATACTGACCTGGCTCAGAAACAAGAAGGGAATATGATAGTAATTGGTGATTTATTAGGACCACCTACTACAACTTCTCTAAAGTCTATTGCAACAGCTGTAGTGAGGCCAAATTGGAGAGATATGGGAAATTTCTAAATCAGAGGGATACAACCGGTTCTAACTCATTATGAGGTGGACAACAAGGTGCAAGTGGATCAGGAGGTAGCCATTCTACTTCGTTTGCACATACAAGTAGTTCACATGCCACTACAAGTTATGCATCCATTATAGGTAAGGGAGGACCTCCCTAAATTATAGAATCAGGAGCCTCAAAATATATGACCAATATATCCACCATCTTCTCTTCATACCACCTCTACTCTAGTAGAAACATAGTTTTCACAGTTAATGGATTACATGTTCGCATTGCTGGGAAATGGTCTATCAAAGTAACCGATACCATTACCCTACCTTCTGTCCTTCATGTTCCTAGACTGAGTATTAATATTTTATCTATTAGTAGCTTGACAAAGAATTTGAACTGTTCAGTGATTATTTTTCTCCTGGTCATTGTGTTTTGTAGGATTTGGAACCAAAAAGGACGATTAGGAGTGGTCATGAGGTGAATGGAATCTATCTTCTTGATGTACTTCCCAGTCATTAGAATCGTCATGTTAGCGGAAACAATGAGTCAGAGCCAGGGGGTCAAATTATGCTTTGGCATAATCGGTTAGGGTATTTGTCTTTTACTTCTTTATATTTTTCTGTTTCTAAAGTTGTTCGTTTATCAATTTGTCCAGCTTGGAGTGTGAGGGTTGCCAACTTGGAAAGTGTTGTAGATGTTCTTTTAAAACATGCAATAAAAGATGTTCTTCAATTTTTTATATTGCTCATACTGATATGTAGGGGCCATATCATATTTCCTCTATGAGTGGTTATCAATGCTTTCTTTTGTTTGTGGATGCATATTCTTGATACTCTTGGATAAATTTGATGAGATCTCGTGATGAGGTATCTTCTTTGGTTTAACATGTCCATTAGATGGTGTTAACACAATTTGGAGTATGAGTGAAAGTGACCTTTATTCCCAACTTGAGGGGGAGTATTGAGTTTTGTGCTGATAACATTTGTTTTTATTTACAATGCATAGTTAGAAAGTTATTGGGCCCAAGGCCCATTAGTTTATGTTTTAGTTAAGAGTGTTAGTTTTTACAGGTAGCCGACTTACTAAAGGCATACTTGTCTTTGTATCTGGTTTTTATTTATGAGTATATAAGCTAATGAAAGGAGCAACCAAACCTAATTTTGGCTTCTCCCATTCTCTTCAATTTCTCTCCGCTTTTCTTCTTTGCACAAACCTTCTCTTTTCTTTTTTTCTTTCTTTCTCTCTTACACAGATTTTATATCAAAATAGATTTTTTTGCACTTTTCTACTCAATTTAATTGTAATTAGGATATTATATGGATCATATTATGGTTTTGAAAATATTATGCAATTTAGGTTATAGCTTGCAATGTCTTAAGATGATTCCAAAATTTTGGTGTTCAGATAGCTAAGCAAAAGAATTGAATAAAGTTAGATGTTAAAAGCTATATCCTAAATTAGTTGTGTGAATAGTTGCATAATTTTGTCATCAATTCTAAGCAGAATCTTTTTCTCAACTAAAGGTACTCCAATCTTTCCTGAACAGATCGGAGAAAAGGCTTGAGGAGGAGCTCATAGAACTGAATGATAAGGTTGTTAAGTTGAGTTCAGAAATTGGGGAGATGAAATGAAGAGCCTGACAAAGTGCTCTTGATTAGACCTGTTAATGGGTCGAGCTTCGGGCGTAAGTTACATTGTGTCAGGCTCGGACTTCGGGCTGGGCCCCATTCAAATTTTGGTAAAATCCAAGCCGGAAACTAACCTATGAACATGTCTACTCTTGATATTTGATCAAATGAAGATCCTAAAATATAAGCCAAATGTGATAACTTATAATACAATTTTAGCAATGTTGGGACAGGTTGGTCGTTTAGATGAAATGTTGCAAGAGTTTGCTGTCATGAAAGAAGTTGGTATGGTTCTAGGTATCGTCTCTTACAACACTAATAAATAGCTCACAGAAGGTGGGTAGATTGAATTTGTGCTTGGTCTTCTTACAAGAAATAACTAAAAAGGGACTAGAGCCAGATTTGTGAACTTATATCATGTATCGCTTTGGGCAGTTAGGGAACTTGAGGAATTCTACTTTTCTCTCATATCTAGAGAGGAGAAATTCTCTCTCATATCCAGACAGGATTTTGGGAGAAGCCAAAGAAGTTTTTGTAAATGAAGTTTGTTGAATGGAACTAGATATTTGTAAGAATACATGGATGCAATTTGTATTTTTAAGAATAAATGGATGGAATTTGTATTCTTGAGAATGAATGAATGGAATTTGTATTTTGAATGGAGAATAAACTTTAAACTTTATTTGTATTTTGATTTTTTTTTTTGTGTATTTCATTTCAATTTGGATAAATGAATATAAAACAGATTATTTGAAGCAAATTTTAAGTTTATTTAATAATTAGTAATAATTACAATTTATTTGGAATGAATTTCAGGTTATTTGGGTAGGTGTATAAAATAAAAAATATAGTTTCAGCGGCAGTCGTAAACTATAACTAGTGGTAGTTTTTAAGATTTGTCGGTAGTCAGGAAAATTGCCGCTAGAACTTTTAGCAACAATTGTGTTAATGACAGTTTGCCAATTGCTGATAAATCCTTTAGTGGCAGTTTTTATGACATTTTCCGCTAAAAGTCAATTTTCTTGTAGCGAGTTAGTGAGTATCTAGATTTTGGTATACATCGGACTTAAATACCTTAAATGGAACAGGTTGATAAATTCATCTAGAAGCAACTAAATTCTAGAACCTCTCAAATCCAACTCCTTCAGAAGCTTGCAACCATAGAAGAGTGTTGTGGTAAATGAGCTAGGTAGTGTAGCTACTCAGAACATGAAGATAGAATGGTGCTCAAGGTTTTATCTTTTAGCTACTTTTCCACAATAACGCCTATGGATCGATAGGTGTCCGATCTTCTGGCTTGTTTAATAAAGCATTATCATCAACATCAAATGTTGCTAAAATGTTTTGTTCCCTTGCCCGTGCAAGAATAAATTTGCATAGAAGGTCATGGATTTTGCAACTTTTGTCTCTCCCATCACTGGTTGTTTCTACAATTTGAATTAAGCTTCTATTGATAAGCTAATTGAAGTAGTTCTCTCCAACTTGTTCCATTGTATTTCCTTGTCTTTGTTGGAAAAGTCCTTCTGCCATCCATAATTGAATAACCCTCATCCGCTCAATCCATTTATCCTTGGGGAAGATGCTCAAATGCAAGAAACAAGATTTCAAACAAACAGTATGGAAGATCGTGATAACTAACAAAATATTCTGTTGATGCCCTTAAGTTGGTAATCATGCTCTAACCCATAGCCTCTTTTGCCATTCTATTCTATTATACACTCCTAACTTATATTAAATTTTCTCTTAAGATATTTTTGGTTGCAGTGCAAATAAATTTGCATTGATGCAAAACTAAAGTAATGCAAATGATTTGGGTGCAAATTCTGATTTGTTTTTGTTTTAAAATTTACCTTATTTTATTTGATTGCATACAAATGAAGTAAAACAAGACCTAAAACAAAATTAGAGCAGAATTGTTCTTTTTATTTGTACTCCTATACATTTGTACTAATGCAAATAAGATTGCATTGCAACCAAACATAGCCTTGTGTCTTTGTAGTCATTGAAAGCAAGATGTTGTTGCCTTGCTTTATATGAGAGAGAATTAAGGTAAGAGGAAGGTGGTGCACATTTTGCATCATAAAATCTGATGCAAAATTTGCACCACTTCCTTTTTACCTTCAATCTGTCTTATAAAACAAAACTCTCTTATGTAATGGGGGCAACATCATCTTGCTTCCTATCACACTCTTGGTTGTACAGGATTTGTTGTGAATACAAGTGTGCTTATTTAGTTGTGGAACCAAAGTGAACATGTCAATGTTTTGTATACATTCTTTTTTGTTTTTCATATAAGGGGGAGGGGATCACATCATTTTACTTCTTATAAATAAGACAAAATCAAAATTGAAGAAAACATTTGCATTCCCATGCATTTACAATTGTCAAAATGGAATTCACACTGCAAGGAAACTGAGTTTAAGGGCTGTATTTGATTTGCAATGTAAATCTGAATCAAATAAAAAGTTTGCATGTCGTTCAATTTTACATTTGTTTGTTTGTAACTATGATTTGCACCATATCTAACAAGGTTTGCCAGGGATAGAGCTAGGATTTTTTCTTGAAGGGAGCCAAAAACTAGTAAACATGGATAGGAGGGGACCAAAATCTAGGTAAGAATTAAATGGGGGTATTGTGGGGATTTTCAAGGCATAGGGGGTATGATTTGTACCATTTGAATCTGACTTTATGAAAGTCAGTGGGAGCCACTATGGTAAGACCTAAATGTGACATAGGGATTGATATGCATGCTCCTTCATGATTAATTTAAGTGCAATGAGGTAAAGAATGTCATAAGATGATATCTCTAAAGGCCTTTTGTCATTAACATGAAAACGGGTTGAATTTGTGGGTGGAGATGCACCATAAAATTGGGTTATCCATTTCATTGAGACAGTCAGTGGGATTGCTTCATGAGATGATAGGGGCATTATAGAGTAGTGGGAGGGGCCTATTCTAAAATGAAAGACTCTTCCACGGTACATTAAGGCTCCCGACATTGACGGGTCAACACTTACTAGTTAAAAAGGTTTAACATAAAATGGCAATGAACCTTGTATGGTGCAGACTAAAGGGAAAGGTCATTGGATAGGTGGATATATGATCCTTCATAGAAAGTAATGGGGTATGCAGCTGAAACAGTTGACCCCATGCACTTATGTGATTTCCCACATTTACAGGGACATGAACTATGTCCTTGTCACTGAAATAGGAGGGAAATCTTAGAGATGAACAAATAGAGATGGAACATAGATAAAACTTCATTTTATGAAAGATAATATGAAACAATATTAAGGTCGTAGAATAATTAATCATGCCTTTTATCAAAAATGGCATACGAATAGTTTACATTAAATTGTTAGACAACAACAAATTGAAAGGACTCAACTATGCAGACTAGTTTTGTAACTTGAACCTGGTGCTCACTTTCGAGAAATCGGACAAGGTTGCCAAAACCCGGCACCATAACGTCTAGGTGATAGAACTTCTAAGGCAAGAATAAGGGAATATTAGGAATGAAAATAGAAAAATTCTCTTGCCCAATGTTATGTCATAGCCTTCTT
Source organism: Nelumbo nucifera (assembly GCF_000365185.1). The sequence continues at coordinate 555,885 of NW_010729146.1, read as the reverse complement.
GGATAATTTTATTAAGATAGTTTGACAAAATTGATATCTACAAAGATAGACCAGATAGTCTAAAAACCATGTATGAGGAGCAGAATCGTTCTATAAGACAAAATGTCATCAAATTGTTGATGACTTCGAGGATGACCGAAAGCCAATCAATTCAAGACCATGCCATGCAGAGGATAGGTTAAAAAAATGAATTGGAGGCTCTTGGCTCCCAACTTGATGATGACACCAAGAATGATGTTGTCTTAAACGCTCTACCCTCATCCTTCAATCAGTTTGTCATGAACTACAACATGAACAAGCTAAAAGTTAGCTCGTAGGAGCTTAGTAATATGTTGCAAAGAGCTAAAAAACTGATTAAGAAGGATAAGCTAGTAGCCATGCTTGTTAAAGGTGGCAAATTTGGCAGGGAGAAAAGGAAGGGTAAGAGAAAGCCTTAGAAAAAGGGAGGCAAACCGAACAAGCAGAAGAGAAACAAGTCATTTGATGAATGTCACTTCTGCAAGAAGACTGAGCATTGGAGGAGGAATTGTCCTCAATATCTAGAATCTTGCGAGAACAAAGAAGGTATTTTCGAATCTCTTGTCATAGAGACCAATATGTTGGTCATTTCTGCATCGTATTGTATTGACTCCGGGGTTTCCACTCATGCATGTAATACATTGTAGGGGTTCAAGGAAAGCACAAGGCTAATTGATGATGAGGTTGTACTTTACTTGAGGACGACTGCAACTATTGCAGCTACTACTATTAGAACACATCCTCAAGAAAAGAACACATGATATAATTAATCCCACGTGTCTGTGGTATTACCAACTTGGCCATATTAATAAAGAACATATCACAAGATTGGTGAATGATGGTCTTTTATGTTTTCTCACTATGAAAGATCTACCAACTTGTGAACCATACCTTTAAGGCAAGATGGTAAAAAAACTATTTATAGGTAAGCTTGAAAGAAGTACGGGCACACTTGACCTTATACATAAGTATGTGCTCCCATGAATGTTAGGACACAAAACCAACACTGTTATTTTATAACTTTCATCGATGAATATTCTCGACATGGTTACATGTACCTAATGAGATATAAGTCTGAATCCTTTGAAAAATTCAAGCAGTTTAGACAAGAAGTTGAAAAATAGTTGGAGAGACAGATCAAAGCCCTTCGATTAGATCGATGAGGTGAATATCTCTCCAACAAATTCAGGGGCTACTTGAAGGACAATAGGATTATATCATAGTTATCTCCTCTTAGTACACCACAATTAAACGGTGTGTCAAAGAGAAGAAATCAAACTTTATTAGATATGGTCCAATCACTCCTCATCCATTTAGAATTACTCATATTCTTTTGGGGGCATGCATTGGAGACTGCAATTTATGTACTGAACTGGGTTCCAACCAAGTCGGTTCCTAAGACTCCTTACGAGTTATGGACTGGCAAGAAAATAAGTGTAAGACACTTGCAAATATGTGATTGTCTAATACACGTCAAAAGAACAAATACAGACAAATTAGAATCCAAAACTAGTCGTTGCCTATTTGTAGGCTACCCTAAGGAATCTGTAGTGTTGACCAACGTATCGTACACGACTCCACTGGAAGATAAACCCACAACATTCCTAGTTATCTTTGTATTTTTCCTATACTTATCTCCACTTAATTACTGCATTTATCCCCTGTTATCGTTATCCTCTATATCAACTTTGTATATATATTGGTGAAACATCACTCAATAAAATCATTGAATTCAAACCAAAACTCTAAGTTCTATATGGTATCAGAGTCCCACGTGACCAAGGCCTCCAGTATTCAATATGTCTTCAACCTCCAACACCGCTACCTCTTCACCAAACTCCTCCCTCTTTGTAACTCCTCCACCATTTGTTATCAATTTTTCTCAACTCATCATAGTGAAGTTAACTGGTCCCAAATATCACTTGTGGAAATTTCAAGTGGAACGTGCTCTCTTTAGTCATGACCTCCCTGGCTACGTAGACAACGCCTCACCTTACCTAGCAAGCAGCTCTCCCTCTCTTCCAACAATTGAACAAATTGAGTGGATCAAACAAGATTGAGTCCTCCTCAGTTGGCTCTTAGCCACCCTCTCCGACTTAGTACTCCCCTATGTTGTTGGATGGACCACTTGCCGCAAAGTCTGGATGACTCTTGAAAGTATTTTTGCCACGAAGTCCACTACTTGTGCAGTCCACATTCGTGATGATCTTGTCGCATTACGTAAAGGAGACTCCTCAATGACTGATTATCTGCAAACTCTAAAGAGTTACAATGATGAACTCTTTGCTCTTAGGGAACCATTATCCACTTCGCAGCTGATTCATCATGCACTGGAAGGTCTACCCTCGAAGTATGATGCTCTCGTGACAGCACTTTCTATGAGATCCACTGATGTCGCATTCAAAGAACTTCAAGGTATGCTAATGCAACATAAAACACGACTCCACTGTATAACTCTTGATCCTCTTCGATCAGTGAACACCGCCTCCACTCATCCTGGTCGTCATCACAATGTCAAAATGTTGACCAATTCGGGTGATCATTGTTGGAGATCGAAGTAAAAAACAAGTAGAAACAGAACAAACTTATTTGCTAAAGTTTGTAGTTAACTGCTGTGTTTTATTTCTGAACTGAATGTGCCTATATATAGCAATTACATATTTGTTGTCACAATAAATATCAGTTACTTCTTTTTTCTCTTAATCAAGTTCCTCAAGTGCCCTTCGTAACCATACAGCTTGACATGCTGATGAAGTTACAGCTACATACTCAGCTTCTGAAGATTACAAAGCGGTTGTTGCTTGCTTTTTTGAACTCCATGAAATGGCACCTAATCCAAGACAAAGAGTATAACCCGAAGTGCTCTTCCGATCATCCAAACACCCTGCCCAATCACTATCAGTAAATCCAATCAACTTAAAATTTGACACATGACTATACCACAATCCAAATTCAAGTGTTCCAGCTATATAACGCAAGACTCTCTTTGCTGCTCCAAGATTATGCTTTGAGGGAGAATGCATAAACCTGGAAAGTACTCCAACCGAAAAGTCTATATCTGGTCGAGTATGAGTCAAATATATCAGACCACCCACCAAGCTTCTAACATATCTCGCATCTGCTGGTTCAGTACCATCTTCAAGCTGCAATTTCTCATTTACATTCATGGGTGTGGTTTTAACTTTGCAATTAAGCATGTTAAACCTCTTAAGAAGATCAGTTGCATATTTCCTTTGTGAAACAAATATCCCATCTTCAGCTTGTTTCACTTCCAGACCAAGAAAATAATGCAATAGACCTGAATCAGACATCTCAAATTCTTTCTTCATGTAAATGCCCATACCGTAAATGCCACACTCTAGATTCATTATTTTCTTTGACAATAAGAGCATGACTCTCTACACTAGAGATTTGAAGAGGAAACAACTTATTTTTGGTCATACAAACATCAACTATTATCTGACCTGATTTTTTTATCTCTAATCGCACATGAACCATCATCAGATGAGAGAGAATAATAACCACTATCCATCAACTGTCCAACACTAAACAAATTATGTGACAAGCTAGGAATAAAATAGACATCAGAGAGAAGTTTAATTTTACCGTGACCATTGTTAATTGCCACAGTACCTTTGCCTTCAACTTGTATCTACTTGTTGTCTCCAATTCTCGCTTTCAACTTGTATGATTCATTAAGTTCCTTGAATAATGACTTCACGCTGGTCATGTGATTTGAGCAACCGCTATTCAAACACCAAATGTCAGTTGAGACATTTGTGTCTTCATGATAGGCCATGAACAACTTCACCTCAGCTTCGTCTTCTTTTTCTGCATAGCTTGCTTGTTTTTCCCTTTTCCAACATTCAACTTTTATATGCCCATATCTTTTGCAGTAGTGACATTGAACACCACTCTTGTTGCCTTTTTGCTTGTCATCAAACGGCCTATGTTCACCTTGCTCACCATTTTGTCCTCTGCCTCTACCTGGACCACCTCTACCACAGTGTCCTCCTCTTCCACGTCCTTTGCCCGCTGCATCTTTTGGCTCATCCATATGGTTAGAGGACTCCCCCTTCACATGAAATGCTTTCTCTTCACTTTTTTCAACTGATCTGTTCAGTCTGGCTTCATGAGCTTGCAAAGAATCCATTAGTTCATCAAAAGAGAAATTAGACAAGTCTTTTGACTCCTCAATGGCAGCAACTACATGATCGAATTTTGGAGTCAAACTTCTCAATACTTTTGCAACTACAGTTACATCAAAAACTTCTTCTCCATAGGATTTCATTTGATTAACAATGGCAGATACTCTAGAAAGGAAAACTTGTACTGATTCCCCACTTTTCATATTCAAGGTTTCAAAATCACGACGAAGGGATTGAAGTTTCACCGTGATTACCTTCGAGGAGCCTTAAAATGCCAGCTGCAGTGTCGTCCAAGCTTCTTTCGTTGTTGTTGTTGTTGCAGTTTTGGAGAAAATTGACTCATGAACTGCTTGTTGGATGAAGAATAATGCTTTAGAGTCCTTCTTGTTCTCTTTCAGCCTGGCCTCTTCATTCGGATCAGGATAACCATTTTCCACTAAGTCCCACAGATCTTAAGACCTAAACAGAGTCTTCATCTTGATGCTCCAGAATTTGTAGCATTCCCCTTTGAAGACAGGAATTTCTGGTTGAGAAATGCTCACCACATTGCCATTGGTTGCCATGATTTTTACGCCCAGTTGTGAAAGAACAAGGATCTGGTACCACAAATTGTTGGAGATCGAAGTAAAAAACAAGTAGAAACAGAACAAACTTATTTGCTGAAGTTCGTAGTTAACTGTTGCGTTTTATTTCTGAACTGAATGTGCCTATATATAGGCTTACAATTAAAAACTAAATTGCTAAAAATTCTCAACAAACAGATTTTATTGGCACTACATCAGACCTGAATTAAACAATCAGAAAATAAAGGAGAAAATATCTCAATAGAAACCTAGCTGTCAAAGACCCTGTCTAGTTTTCAACTTTTGAATCAACTTCAACACTCCCCCTTGATTCAAACTTGCAAACACCAAGTTGGGATCTAAAGTAAACATGTTTTCTATGAGGAAGAGATTTTGTTAGAATGTCTGCCACTTGCTCATCTGTGCTGCAATACTTTAAAACAATCAGTCCTTCTACTACAAGGTCTCTGATGAAATGAACACGAATGCCAACCTGATCTGAAGCCCACAACATCTTGGATTGTAAGTGGGTCTTCTGTGTGAAATGCCAACCTGATGGTTCTATCGACCACTACAAAGCTAGGTTCATTGCTAAGGGCTTTCATCAGTGTGAAGGGATAGATTTTCATGAAACATTCGGCCCAGTGGTCAAGTCCACAACCATTCGAGTGATTCTCTCCCTTGCAGTTTCTCGCGGATTGAGACATTCAACAGCTCGATGTACAAAATGCCTTCTTGCATGGAGATCTCAATGAACTTGTTTATATGGAGCAACCTCTGGGCTTCATTCACAAGGACAAACCTTCTCATGTTTTCCTCCTTAGACGGTTATTGTATGGACTCAAACAGGAGCCTTGAGCTTGGTTTCACAAGCTCAGCTCTTATCTTCTCTCCTTGGGATTTGTATACTCAATGTTTGATAGCTCCTTGTTTATTCTTCATGACAATGATACATGGCTTTTTCTACTTGTTTAAGTTGACGATATCATCATCATGGGCTCTTCTACTGCCTTGGCATCGTCGATTATTCAGAAACTCCAAACTCAATTTGCCATCAAATTGTTTGGTCCGCTTGGATATTTCCTTGGAATGGAAGCTCTACATGCCAAATCTAGGTTGCTCCTTAGCCAAAGAAAATACATCATCGACCTCCTTCAGTGCACTAAACTTGATGGTATCAAACCTGTTGCAACTCCTATCTCATCCTTGTCGCACACTGATGCCTCCCCCTTTGCTGATGTCACCCTGTACAGACAAGTTGTGGGGGCCCTCCAGTACTTGAGCTTTACCCGACCTGACATTGCTTACTTAGTTAGTCGGGTCTGTCAGTCCATGCATAAACCCACAACTGATGACTGGGCCACTGTGAAGAGAATTCTGAGATACTTAAAACACAATGTCGACTTCGGGTTGGCCACCCTACCTTCTTCAATCTCGTTGACTGCCTTTGCTAATGCGGATTGGGTAGGCTGCAAACTAGATCGATGTTTCCAAACAGGTTATTGTGTTTACATGGGCCCCAACCTAATCTCATGGGACTTGAAAAAGCAAATCATTGTGGTTCATTCGAGCATTGAAGCTGAGTACCGAAGTGTTGCCTCTACTGCTGCTGAACTCTTATAGCTGAAGTCTCTTTTCTCTGAAATTGGCTCGCCTCATGAGACCATGACAAATCGATGTGATAATGTTGGGGATACTTACCTGGCCACCAATCTAGTCTTCCATTCGCACATGAAACAAATTGAAATCGACGTACACTTAATTTGTCATCATGTCGCTGCCAAACACTTGCAAATAAGGTACATCTCAAGCAAATACCAAATTGATTTGCTCACCAAACCTATTGGTATGCCACGTTAATCTTTCCTTTGTGACAAGCTTCATGTTGTTGCATTTTCCATGAGCTCGAGGGGGGCTGTTGACCAACGTGTCGTACACTACTCCACTAGAGGGTAAACCCACAACATTTCTAATTATCTTTGTATTTCTCCTATACCTATCTCCACTTAATTACTGTATTTATCCCCTGTTATCCTTATCCTCTGTATCAATTCTGTATATATATATATATATTGGTGAAACATCACTCAATAAAATCATTGAATTCAAATCAAAACTCTGAGTTATATACGTAGGGTATCTCTTCTGTGATCCACGAGAACAAAAAGTGTTTATTAGTTGAAATGCTTACTTCTTGGAGGAGGACTATGTCCTGAACAATCACTATTAGGAAGTTTTTCTTGATGAAGAGAGCTCAAGAGTAGTGAGAGATAACCCACATATTCCAAATAATTATATCCAACTTAGAAAATTTACCTGGGTTTGTAGACTTCCAGTTCGTTATGATTATGATCAAGAAAGTTATTTGATTGGAAGCTACAAACAATGGGGAAGATCTCGTAACTTATATGGAAGCTATGTTAGACATAGACTCCCTAAAGTGGGTAGATGCCATGAAAGTCAAGATGGACTCGATGAAAACCAACAAAGTTTGGATTCTCGTAGACCCACCCCCTAGGGTAAAGGTAATCATTTGTAAATGGATCTACAAGAGGAAGAAGATCCCTAATGGAAAGGTTAAGACCTATAAAGCTCGGCTTGTAGCGAAAGGGTACACTCAGAAAGAAGAAATTGATTATGAGGAGACCTTTTCACCGATGGCCATGCTCAAATCCATAAGGATACTATTAACCATAGTTGCATAGTACAACTATGAAATTTGGCAAATTGATGTCAAAATTGTGTTCCTGAATGGAGATTTTACTAAATATATCTATGTGCAGCAATCGCAAGGCTTTGTTGCGTAGGATCAATAACACATGGTGTGTAAGTTGAATAGATCTCATTTATGGATTGAAACAAGCTTCCAGAAGTTGGAGCATCCGATTTGACTCAACAGTAAAATAGTTTGATTTTGAGTAAAATCCAAATGAATCTTATGTTTACAGAAAACAGTGGGTGATAACGTTATGTTTATGTTTTTGTATATAAAAAACATTCTACAAATAGGGAATGTTGTAGGAATGTTGACTATAGTGAAAGCATGACTTTTATAGCAATTCTCCATGAAAGATCTTGGAGAAGCCTCTTATATCTTGGAACTTCGACTCTATAAAGATACATTGAAGAGGATAAATAGATTATCCCAATCTACTTATGTTGACAAGATTGTCAACAGATACAACACATAGAAGTCCAAGAAGGGATTCGTTCATTTCAGGCATGGAGTCACTCTCTCCAAAGGAATTTCACCTAAGACCCCTAAGGAGATTGAGGACACGAGAGAGATTCCCTATACCTCATCCATAGGGAGCATCATGTACGCTATGTTGTATACTCGGCCAGACATTGTTCAGGCCGTTAGTATTGTAAGTAAATACCATTCTTACCTAGGACAAGAGCATTAGATTGCTATGAAAAACATACTAAAGTACCTATGGAGGACTAAAGATGATTGTCTTATATTTTATGGTAGTTTATACAAATGGTTAGCTATATTGATGCCGACTTCTACCTTGACCCAGATAATAGAAAGTCTATATCTATATACTTTGGGGCCTTATGTAGTAAGAAAAATAGTCCATAACCGAGGCCAAACACATTGCCATAAGTAAGGCTGCCTAATAATTAATATTAGGGGGAAACTGGTGTGTTACCAAAGAAGTTGGGGTTGTTAGTCAACCGAAATCTGTTCAACTGAAATAAAAGAACATGTTAGAATAAAATTTTACCTCCAATCGCCATTACCTCTGTGCAAGAAACTCTTGTACCAATAAGTATATTCATCAAAACCACTTTTTGCTTCCTTGAATCGAGCCCCACTAGACTTTGATTCCTTGGTTCAGATTAATGTAGTCGAGCTACTCAATAGCTACACACTGATTATAGTCGGTGACTTGCGAGAACTATAATATCCCCTTAGACCTCTACAAGATCTCTCTTGTGTGTTAACTCTCTAGTTTAGTGTTAATAGGGAGCACTCTTTTCTTTTTGGGGAGAATAGAATGGGAGTGAAACTTGAAGGAGAAAACCAAGAGGTATCACACGCCTAGGGGAGATGGGTCCTCTCTATATTGTCATTCTTTTAGGCAATCTTCCTATCAAAGATCTTGCCTAATTAAAGGGAATTTAATTCCCATAAATTTTGTCAATCAATCAGCCCCATGGTTTCCAAAAATAAATGGGACATTTGAATTCAAATTTGAATCCCACAAATCCCTTAATTAATGGGGTTGTTTTATTAGGAAATGTTTAAGTCCAACACCCTCATAATGAGCTCCAATTAGGGTTATTGGATTTGAACTAATTCAGTTTGGAAAGTGGCTACCGTGATGGGCCACAATCCGGGTCCTACCCAATGAGTAATTTTTTCTAACAATCTCCCACTTGGCACGAAAGATGGTCATAGAGAAAGATACATGTATGTATATATATACAAATAGTTGGTTTGATCAACTCCAATGAATGTGTAAGTTTACACATTCAACCAAACCACTTAGGTAATTGCTAGCATAATGTAAATCATGGTGGTACCCTCGGATTATACAAGTTTCCTTCCATGTATTATACAATTGTGCATAACAACCCTCAGTCTATAAACCCTGCTATGTTTCCATTCCATAATCTGTCATCTCATATATGTGCACAATATGACAGGCCACGGGACATCTGCAGATAAAGGAGGTGCTGACACGTGTCACTGAATTAAAATGCATTCATCCAACAAACTTACAACACCCATGTTTTTCATATGGTTTTGATAAATCACTAGGGGCAACCCCTTAATCATGGGGTCTGCTAACATTTTATCAGTTTTGATATGTTGGATGTCTACCTTGCCTTCTTGTACTTACTACCAAGTACTTCAAATCTATGTATTTGCTTTGGCTACTGCTCTTGTTATTTTTGGAGAAAAACACAGTTGTTGTATTATCACAATAAAGTTGTATTGGTTTGTCTACATAATCCAATACTAGGGCAACCAGGCCGATAATAAAGTTTTTCAGCCATATTACATGTGTCGTAGCATCATGGCACCCAATGAATTCTACTTCCATCATGGAGGAAGTTCTCAACTTCTTCTTGCTGCTCCTCCAGCAAGCAAAAATATATACCCTGATGTGGATTTTCTAGTGTCTAGGCAACCACCATAATCTGAATTAGTGAATCCACACAGATTCAGTTTGTCCCCTTTCTTTTATGTGAGAACATACTGTTTGCTTCCCTACAGATACCTAAGCACTTTCTTAGCAGCTTTCCAATGTTCCCTACCTGCGTTACTTTGAAATCTACCTAGTACTCCCACTTTAAATGCACTGTTAGGTCCTTTGCAAACCTGTGCATACATCAAACTGCCAACGACTGATGCATAAGGAACTTTATTCATGTCCTCCTTTTCGTATTTAGTTTGATGACAACTTTCACTGCTAAGCTTATCTCCTTTGTGAATGGGAACTACACTTGGTGCACAGTTTCCCATTCCAAAGCATTTTAAGACCCTTTGAATGTAGACCCTTTGGGATAATCCCAAAACCTTACGGGCTCTATCTCTCAGGATCTCAATCCCTAGGGCATAAGAAGCTTTTCCCATGTCCTTCATGTCGAATTTCTGTTTTAGAAATTCTTTTGTTTGGTGCAATAGGTTTATATCCCTACGGGCTAACAAGATATCAACATATAACACTAGTAGGATGAAACTACTCTTGCTTACCTTGAGGTATATACATTGATCCCTGCATTTTCTGTGTATCCAATACATGTAATTACACTGTGAAACTTGTAGTAGTTTTAGCGGGAGTCATATTTCAATCCATAGATTGCCTTCTTCAGTCTGCAAACCATATATTCCCTGTCCTCAGCTTTAAACCCTTCAGGTTGTTACATGTACATTTCTTCTTTGAGATCACCGTTAAGAAAGGTCGTTTTCACATCCATTTGATGTAGCTCCATGTCAAATTGAGCTACTAATGTCATGGTTATTATGAATGAATCTTTCTTAGAGAAAGGGAAAAAAGTCTCATTGTAGTAAGCTCCTTTTTCTTATTCGAGTTGATCTCCTAGGAAGCATCGGTGCCTTTGTGCTCACTACGACTGACGACTTTTCCTCCGTAGGTTCTTCTTGATGAGCAATAGTAGCTTCTACTTCAATAGTTTGTTCTACTAATGGTTGTTCTTCTTGTACTACAATAGAGTTTGTAGGCAGAACAATGTTGAGATGTCTATCAATGTTTTGGACTTCCCTAAAATCAATGCTTTGGAGATTTTCCCTCTTCTCCAAGAGGTCCTCTAAGAAATTTGCATTTCTTGCCTCTACAATTCTTGGGGAATTATTTGGACGATAGAACCTGAACCTTTTGGATCTTTCAGTGTACCCTACAAAATGTCCGCTAATGGTCCTAGGGTCTAATTTCCCTAACAGTGGGTTGTGTACCCTTACTTTAGCTCTATAACCCCAAACGTGTACATGATTTAAACTAGGTTTCTTTCCAACCCATAACTCGAAGGGAGTTTTTGGTACCGATTTAGTTTGTACTCTATTTAATACATATACCGCGGTTTTCATAGCTTCTCCCCATAAGCTTACGGGCATGACGGAGTGACTCATCATGCTCTTCACCATGTCCATAAGGGTTCTGTTTTTTCTCTTAGCTACAACACTTTGATCTGGTAATCCGAGCATAGTTTACTATGCGAATATTCCATGTTCTCTTTGTTAGACAGTGTATGCCCTTATCTCCAATCAGAATGATGTACATTATGACATTTAATGTTAATGAATAAAATACATATTTGATTCATGTTATTATTGTGTTTCTATGTAATATCCTTAAACTGGACACATATGAGACTCGTGTTAGTTTAGAATCTTCATTGTTGTTGGATAGATCTGGGGAGATTTATCCTGCCAAGGCTGACACTAGTGTGCCTCAAAGTTGGTTGGGGTGGCTTGTCTCAGCTGCCAAGGTGAGACCTGAGGTACATGCAGTGTGGGTTTTCTTGAAACCCTGAATCGGACCAGAATTCCAGTATTGCCCTGGACCTTGGAGATAGATGGGAAAACTGGAATGCTATACTTGACCCCTAGACTCGATTATGATACTACACTAGGTGTCGGATTGGGATGTCTTTGATATGCCAATCGGTGAGATCCTTAGAGGGAGTCAAAACCTGGGTATGTTGGGACAGTCCAAGAATTCATCTGAGTGGGTGATCATAGTGACAGGATCAGCCCCTTTTGTCGGATAAAGTGAATGATCGGGGATGCACACTCTCTGATGGATACCAAAACTACCGGCAGTTGATTTTAATCGTTGAAATTTGTTTTGCAAAATATATTTATATAGAAATATACATATACATATATATATATATATATATATATTATGGTTTCAAAATGTTTGAAAAAAGTTTTAATTCCCAGGATCCATGCAAGTAGAGAGTGCAACACTGTACCTTATAGCCGAGGGAGAGGTCCTCTCTATTTGGGTTGTGTTTGATCATTATAGGCTGAGAGGTTAAGTGTAAGACCATTGAGGGTAACACCTGATGGGCTAATCTTGCATCTGCCCACAGTCCTTGGGTTTTTATAAGGTGGCTTGACCAATGACCATTTAGTGTAAATGTCGGGCCCATTAAGAGACCATGGTGATGGACTCAGGGGTTCACTATTTCCTACAGTGAATTCGGCCAGACCTTGTAATAGAGGTTGGGCTGAACCCATGTGGGGATGATGTGTAGATCAATATTTGGGTCCCATGCCATATAAGAATAGCCAACTGGGCAGTTGTTTGGAGGTTAAGTGAGTACATAGACTTAATGGGCCTAAAGCTCAATTTGAACTAGCTTAATAAGATTAATTAAAAAGGGGGCGGTTCTGGGATTTAGATCAGTAGATAGGATAAGGGATTATCCTTATCCACTTAGAGAGTCCAGATCCAAATAAAGATTTGGATCAGGAAACTCCTAATTTGATTAGGAAGGCTGATCTTTATHWRYAGATAAGATAAGGGAWTATCCTTATCTCTTAAAGAGAGTCCAGATCCAAATACAAGATTTGGATTAGGAAACTCCTAATGAGATTAGGAGATGCTCTCTTTAAAGGTTATAAATAGAAGAACAGGGAGAACCTCCAAAATACAACAATCAGTTCGCAGATTACAAAGAGAGAAGAATCTTTAGTTTGATTGCTCTTGTCTTCTGCTCTTTCTTGCTCTTGCCGCCCTTGTCAATTTGATCTCCACTTGTAGGAGTGATCAAGAAAGGTTTTTGATATTACCTTTTGGTAGAAAAGATAATCTGAAGTCGTGCTCACCAGCCCTCCATCACATTCTTGTTGAAGAATTTGGTTCTTGCTAAAGAGCCACCCTGCTGATTTTGCTCCACCTCACACTGTGTCATATTCAATGGGAGCAGTCTTTGGTTTTCTCCTTGGGCGTGAACACCTTTGTTAGGAGTTACTATTACTTCGTATCAGGTATATCCCCCTCCTACCTTTTGGTTTAAGATCTGGTCCAGTTTTCTACTTCTACCTTGAAAATCTTAAATGCCTGCAAGGCTTCAGACTTTTCATGAAGTAGGTATATATACATATACCTTAAGTAGTAATCAATAAATGTTATAAAATATCTTTGACCACTCAAGTAGGGAGTTGGGAGTGGTCCACATATGTCTATGTGAATCAAGCTAATATTGCTTCACTTCTCGTGGCTTTCTTTCCTTTCCTGTTGATTTGCTTTCATTTAATGCAATCAACACAGGTAGGAAAGTTCTCAAGGCTCATGTTTTCAAGAATTTTGTCTTTCATGAGTCTTTTAAGGTGGTCAACTGAAATTTGACCTAATCTTCTATGCCACAAGAATAAGGAGTTTTTTACTGTTGAACTTCTTTTCGTTCCAACTATATAGGACATCAATTTGTCCAAATCCGATGAACAGTTCAATTTGTACAAGTTATCAATCAAATTACCAAAGGCAATTAATCTAGATGAATAAAATATCTCTAACTTTGAATCATAGAAATTAAGTCTATATCCATCAAGTACTAGTTTAGAAATAGAAATCAAGTTCCTAGAGAATCTAGGCACAGAAACCACATTGTTCAAAATCAAGTTATAACTGGTACTCAAAACTATTTCAAAAACTCCTATGGCTTCTACTACCACTTTATTTCCATCTCCCAGAAAAATGAACTATTCATTCGGCTTTGCCTTCCTTGTCCTTCGCACTCCCTGCATGGTGTTAACAATATGGATTGTTGCACCCAAATCAATCCACCATGAATCATAGTAGGACTTAACAAAATTAGATTCACATACCAAGGAAAGATTAGCACTTGAGTCTTTTCCTTTCAGACCCTTCCTCTTTTATAGCCAGCTCTTAAACCCTGTGCAGTCACTTCTAAAATGTTCCTTCTTCTTACAAAAGAAGCTTGCCTTTAGCATTTTTATGCCCCTTGTTCTTTTGTGCAAGACCTTTCCTTTTCTTGTCACCTTTCACAATAAGATTGGCAGTTTCCAACCTCTCTTGTTTGAGTCTTTCCTCCTCCTGTATTCACATGGTTAGGAGCCTATTGAAGCTCCAGGATTCCTTCTAGGTATTGTATGATACCTTGAATGGTCCATACTCAGTAGGCAAGGAGGTAAGTATGAAGGTGACTAAGAAAGGATTTGTGACAGTCACACCTAGGCTATTGAGCTTGTTGCATATGTCCTTCATTTCCAGAATATGGTCTCTCACAGATTTAGAATTAGCTAATATCATGTTAGCTAGCTTATTTAGTAAGGCCTGTGAGACCACCTTTTCTAAGGCAACAAAGTGTTCTTCGATGGCTGTGAGATACTCAGCCATGGTGTCCTTTTTAGGGATCGTACCCCTTATCCTCTTATTTATACAAGCTTTCACGACAAATTTGCAGATTTGGTTGGATCTTTCCCATTCATCCAAGTGCTCTATATCTTTCTAAGATGGACTTCCAACGAGCAAGGGTTTTGTCTTTTCCCGTATGGCTAGGTCTAAGTCTTTACATCCCAGAATTATACGGAGAATTTTGCTCCATACTGCATAATTATCCCATCCAACATTGGGATTGCAGTAATGTCAAACGAATCAAGATTTGTTGCAATTTGAATTAAATAGGATTTGGACTTTGCTGTAAAAGCAATTGAGTTTTACCTTTGGCCATTCAACCCAACTTCCATATCAACTAACTATGCATCATCAGAGGATGCTATCCCATACCATTGGGCATTAGGGAATCTTCTGATTGTACACACTCAATTCGTTAAATCTCAATTGCTCGCCTTTGGGCCCAAGCAGTTAAATTTAATGTGATTAATTTAAACTCTAGCATCCTTGACACACCAATGGGTTTCTTTGTCTAGGCCCATTTAAAAAAGAAATTCTTGTAGGGCAAACCAATCAACGTCATGCCAAAATTAATAACAGGCTTGAGGCCTACTACACATAGTAGAAATTGAAGGGATAGGAGATCCATCATATGGATGGCCGAGCCCTGCAGGAAGGTTAGGCGAAATTTCAAAAATTTTTTTACCCCCATCCAGGAATCCTATTCCCAATTTAGAAAACTACATTTTGAAGGTTCGTTCTTGTAACAAGACTAGACCAAATCTAAAACCAAGATTAAGGAGGGATATACCTGATATGGAATCCATGCAAAAAGCTCCTCCCAACGTAGGTGTTCATGCCCAAAGAGTGTATCAAATCCTCCCTCCACTGAAGATGACACAATTTAGGATGAGGCAAGATCAACAGGTAGTTCTTCACCAAGAACTTGTGATTCTTCAACAAGAATCGAATGGGGTAGTGAGTACATATTCAAAATCTTTTCTTCTAACAAGTAACAATATCAAGATCAAATCTTGATCAGATCCAAGAGTTGGTGGTCGAACAGGGTAGGGCGGCAAGAGCAAGGAGAAAAAGAACTGAAGGAAGAAATAGTCAAATTGAGTTGTGTTTTTCAGGTCCACCCTGCCCTCTATTTATAGCCTTAAAGACACAACCTACTAACCTGATTAGGAGTCTCTTGATCCAAATATTTATTTGGATTTGAACTCTTTAAGTGATAAGGATAATCCCTTATCTTATCTATAGTTCAAGTTCAGCTCATTCCTAATCAAATTAGGAGTTCCCTTATCCATGTCTTTATTTGGATCTATACTCTTTAAGTGGATAAGAGTTATCCTCTTATCCTTATCTGCTGATCCAAACCCATATCTGCCCCTATTTAATTAATCCAATTAACCCAGATCGAAATGGTCTTTAAGCGCATTAAGCTTTCAAGCTTACTTTCTTTTAATGTTGGCTAGATTAGCTCTCTTTGTATGGCGTGGGACCCTAACATTGATCTACACATTAGACACATGGGTTCAACCTAGCCTCTGTTACAAGGCCTGGCCGAATTCACTATTGAATACAGTTAACCCCTTGAGTCCATCACTATGGACTCTTAATGGGCCCAACATTTACACTAAATGGTCTGTGGGTCCAACCATCTTATGAAGACCCAAGGACTATGGGCAGATGCAAGATTATCCTATCATCTATAACCCTCAATAGTCTTATACTTAACCTCATAGCCCTAAATGATCAAACACTGTCCGACAAGAAATGACCTCTCCCTCGGCTACAAGGTACAGTGCTGCACTCTCTACTCGCATGGATCCCGGGAATTAAAACCTTTTGCAAACATTTTGAAACCATAATGTATATAAGTATATCTCTATACAAATATATTTTGCAAAACCAAATTTTAAACACATTTGAAATAAACTATCGGTAGTTTAGGTTTCCATTACAGAGTGCAATTCCCCAATCATCCACTTTGTCCGACAAATGGACTGATCCAGTCACTATGATCACCTTCATTGAGGGGAATTCTTGGACGATCCCAAATATCCATGTCTTGACCCCCTCTAAGGATCTCATTGATTGGTACATTAAAGATAGCCCAATCCGACACCAAATGCAATATCATAATCGAGTCTAGGGGTTACGTGTAACATTATAGTTTTGCCCATCTATCTCTAAGGTCCAGGGCAATACTAGAATTTGGTTCGATACAGGGTTTCAAGAAAACCCACACTACATGTACCTCAAGTCTCACCTTGGCAGCTGAGACAAGCTGAGACAAGCCACCCCAACCAACTTGGCGGTACATCAGTGTCAGCCTTGGCAGAATCGATCTCCCCAGATCTATCTAACGGCTATGAAGGTTCTAAACTAACATGACTCTTATATGTGTCCAATTTAAGGGTATTGCATAGAAACACACCAGAATAACATGAATCAAATATGTACTTTACTCATTTACGATAAATATCATAATATACATCATGTGATTGGAGCTAAGGGCATACACTGTCTAACAGCTCCCACTTGCACTTAGGTCCAATTGGGTACAAGCTAGAGTCTCATACTTTCCACGTGTTTCTCAAACACTTTTTGGGTTAGTGGCTTACTCAATGGGCTTGCTACATTTTTCGCTGATGCTACCTTCTGAATTAGGACGTCCTCTCTTCCAACTATCTCTCGTAGTACATGGTAATTCTTCTCGATGTGCTTTGACTTCGAGTGGGCTCGTGGCTCCTTGGCTTGAGCAATGGATCCAGTTCTGTCACACAACAATGGAATGGGTGATGTGCTAGATGGAACTAATCCTAATTCCTAAATGAACTTCTTCATCCGTATGGCTTCCTTGGTAGCTTCACTTGTGGCAATGTACTCGACCTCGGTTGTGGAATCTGTTGTGGACCCTTGTTTGTTGCTTTTTCCTGCTAACTGCACAGGACCCCATTGTATAGATGTATCCAGATGTAGACTTTCTATCATCTGGGTCTGACTGGAAATTGGCATCAATATACCCAAGAATCTGTAGTAAACTACCATCGAATACCAGACAAAACTCTTTTGTCCTTTGAAGGTATTTCAATATTTTTTCACATCGGTCCAATGCTCTTGTCCTAGGTTAGACTGATATCTACTTACCACACTCACGGCCTGAGCAATGTCTGGCCGAGTGCACAACATTGCATATATAATGCTCCCTACGACAAAGGCATTGCGAACTTCCTTCATGCCCTCAATCTACTTAGGTATCTTGGGAGACATACCCTTAGAGAGAGTGACTCCATGCTTGAAAGGAACATTTCCTTCCTTGGAGTTCTCCATAATGTATCTCTTGACTATCTTGTCAATGTAAGTAGATTGGGATAATTCTATTATCCTCTTCGATCTATCTCTATAGAGTCGAAGTCCTAAAATATAAGAGGCTTTTCCAAGATCTTTCGTGGAGAATTTCTGCGAAAACCAAGAATGTAACCTTATCCTCACTGGTCTTCCTGTAAATATAGGGCTCATCCGGATTCTACTCAAAGTCAAACTGTTTGACTGTAGAGTCAAATCGGATATTCCATCTCCAAGAAACTTGCTTAAGTCCAAATATGGATCGGTTAAGTTTACATAACATGTGTTTTTGACCTGCATCTATGAAACCTTGCGGTTGCTGCATATAGATATCTTCAGTAAGATCTCCATTCAGGAACATGGTTTTGACATCCACTTTTCAAATATCGTAGTCATTGTATGCTACTACAGTTAGCAGGATACTAATGGATTTAAGCATGGCCACGGGCGAAAAGATTTCCTTATAATTGATTCCCTCTTTCTAAGTGTACCCTTTCGCAACAAGATGAGCCTTGTAGGTCTCAACCTTACCATCGGGGCCCTTCTTCCTCTTATAGATCCATTTGCAACCTATTGCTTTTACCCCAGGGAGCGGATCTACTAGAGTCCAGACTTCATTGGTCTCAATTGAGTCCATCTTAGCTCTCATGCTCACTTCAAGGAATCTATGTCCAACATATCTTCCGTATAAGTTACGGGATCCTCCTCACTGGTCGTGGCTTCCACTAAGTAACTTTTTTGGTCATAGTTCATTATGAACTGATTGAACGAAGGAGGCAAATAGTTTAGGATGGCATCAACTTTGGTGACATGATCTATCCCAGATCCAAGATCCTTCAGTTCATTAATGTATCACATCATCTTAAGACAATGGTCATGAACCAGCTGGTTCTTGGACATTTGTGTGGTCATAAACTGCTTTACGACCTTCTGACGAGTAGAACGATTCTGCTCTTCATACATGGTTCTAAGGAGGCTATGATGTAGCACCGCGCAAGAGAGTTTTTCTCTTCCCATTCTTGATATTCCCTCTAGCGGCCTTCGAAGCCTTATCACCCGGACGCTCCGGAGAAGGGTTCTTAGCAACTTAATCCAATTTCTCGGACGTCAGAACCAGCATAAGGTTATGAAACCAGTCAGCGTAATTTGGGCCCTTAAGCTTATTATCATCTAACAGTTTGGCGAATTGTCCGTTTGCCATTTCTGATAAAGGGCAAAGCAAATATTAGTCCACAACCTGATTTTATTCATGTTATCTACATACATACGACTTTTAATCTATGTTCCATTTTCATTTATTCATCTCTGAGATTTCCCTCCTATCTCAGTGACAGAGACTGCAAACATTGTCTCTAAAAATATGGGAAATGATGAACCTACATATCATCTCTAATTTTTTAGGACTTTAGCATGGATTTTTATTTCGATTTTATTAATTTTTGCTTTAATTTAGCTTAATGCTAAGAATAAGTTTCAAGGGTAATTAATCCAATAAAAGGAAGGAAAAAGGCAAGGAAAGAAGGTTCAAAAAGACCAAATTCAGCCCAACCCGATTGTGGAAGCAAGAGAGAGCACTTCGGTCCAAGAAGAGCAAGTGGATTCCTTGAGAAAACCCAAGAAAAGAAAAGCCTAGCTAAGAGTAGAATTCGGCCCAGCAAAGAAGGTCCATTCTCAGTCCAAAAGAGCAGCTCAAAACATAGCTATCATGTGCTAAGAGAAAGCCTAAGTGCAGCCCAAATAGCAGCCCTTAGGAGGCTTTCAAGAGAGCTCTAGAAAGTTCAAGAAAGGGGTGTAATACACCCCATTCTAGAGGCTTCAAGAAGGGGCAAGAGTGATGAGAGTAGAATTTATCATATTTTTATCCCCAATTATTCTGTCTTTTATATTGAATTAGCACCTAATTGGACTCATATTTCTGTTTAGGGCATGAAAAAAAGGCATCGGAAGCAAAGAAAGACAAATAGGATGATTTTTCACAGTTTCGACATCGTTCAGTAATCTGGGCCTAAGTTGCGTATCCAAACTCCGAATGGGATAATTCAAGATCCACTGGAAATATAATAGAAAAAGCCACAACTGTAATGTTTTGGGCCTTCGCATATTCGACCTGCATCAAAGTCAAATCCGGGCCCGAAGTCGCAGCAATTTCATAGGAAGGCCTAATCTGCAGTTGAAGCCCAACTTGCAGAAAAGCCTGGCTGAAGCCCAATTCGTAGAGGAAGGCTCTCCCACTCTTAGAAGTTCGGCCACCTTGAAAGAAGAGAAGAGAAGAAGGCTAGACGCAAGGAAGAAGAAGAAGAATGGCTGAAGGAAGTTCAAGACAAGCAAGCAAGTAGAGAAGGTGAGTTCGAAATTGGGGGTTTGTAATTCAAAGATCTTTTGTAATAACTCAATTATAGTTTCATTCTCTTTTAATTTGAATTCTGTTTCTTTGTTATATTTTCTTTCTTCTTTCTCATTCTTTCATTTTTCCTAGATGTATTTCAACCTGTAAAATTTCAGTTCAGCAACCTAATTCTTTTTTCTTCATTCGAATGGTTATGAATTGTACTTGAAGTTTCTAGAATAAGGGTGTTTTTGTAGATTAATTCGGGCAATTAACCTTCAAAACTCAGATCTGATATTACAAGATCTAAATTGCTTGAAAGAGAATTTAGATCTACAATTTTCAGATTGGCCAAATGGATTTAAAGCTTGGAATTCCTAGAGTGCTTGAGTGAGACTCTAGAAATTCAGATCTACTATTCAAGAACTGATTTGAGTGCAAGGTTAGACATAACTTGCACAATTCAGTTGGTGATCAATTCAGATTTGAATTGATGCCTTAAAAGTGTTTGAAGAAATGCATGCATGGGGATTAGATTCTTGGTAGAGATTGAAGAACCGTCACTCATTCATAGGATGAACATGCGTTTGAGAGAGGTTGTTCGTAACCTTGGGGTTTCACTAAACCAAGGCTCAATCATGATTTATTCGAATGATCCAAATTGATAGATTGTTGAATTCTGAGATTGCCATTTACTGCTTACTCTTCTAACCTGATTTGAAGGCAATTGGGCCAATGATTTAGATAGATTTTAGTATAAGATTTTTAGCTTTCATTAGAGTTTTGATTTATTTGTTAATCAGATAAGAAGTACCAATTTAGTATTGGTAATTGTTTCCTAAATCTTCATGGTAATGATACTTTATTCACTACTTTATTACTTGAACGACTAGTGCACTTGCTAGTGTCACAATGAGTCACATCAGGAAATCACATACAATGCATGGAGCCAACTGTTTTAATTGCATAACCCCACCACCTTCTATGAAGAATCACATCCACTCATCTTATGAGATTTCCCTTTGGCCTCTATTAGACAAGGTTCATTTCCATTTTAGGTTAAACCTCTCTATCTAATAAGTATTTACCCATCATATTTGTGGACGCTAAGGTACCATGAGAGAGTCTTCCATTTTAGGATAGGCCCCTCCCACATTGGTCTATGATGCCCTTATAATCTTATGAAACAATCCAACAAATCCAACAGTAAATGGATAGCCCAATTTTATGGTGCGTTTCCTCATTACTAAAGGACCCATCTTCATGCTGATGATGGAAGGCCTTTAGAGAGTTCATCATATGAATCTCCCTATCACATGCACTCATATTTCAATGGAGGGAACGAAATATTATACCCTAGTTTTCTTTAGGTCAAATCAAAGTGGCTCCAACTAACTTTCTTAAAGCCAGATTTAAATGGGCCCTAAACGAATAAGGTTCCGTATGGTTCATCTTGGGGAGGAAGCTGATGTAGGGCCCATCAAATGGGGAGCTCATCCAATGATCTTATGAACACCATGGCAATGATGAGCATTCAACCATGGTGTGCAAAAGATCTACTATCAAATTAACATGGGCCAAATACTTATGGCCCATGTACATAGCACATCACACATCCATACATCACATCCACGAAACAAATTGATTTAATCAATTAAAATATCTGTAAAACCCTTAATTAATTAGATTAAATCAGTATCAACCCAACAGAGCCCATAATGTTATCATATAACATTTATCTAGGTACATGGGCTTTACTACAAAAAGCAATTCGGCTTATGTAGCTAAATCAGGGCTGATTCAGTTTTATCATATTAAAACTGAGTTTTATAGCGGTGGGCCGAATTAAAACTTGAAGTGGGCCATCAACCCTCTGGCCTAAATCGAATTTGGGTTAGAAAAAACAACAATTCGATCCAACCAGTTTGGTCCAAATCTAGTATAAATCAGCCTAAGTTTTGGTGTTCAGTTCAAGATTTAATTCAAGAATAATTATCAAATTATCAAGAAATTAAAATCAAAGGGCTGCAATGTGATTTTCTTGGATATCCTACAAACATGCAAAGAACAGTTAATCGTAAATGGCAGAATCAATATCGGCAAAATCACAATTTATAGAACTTCTTTCTATGAAATCTTCTTCTCCTCTATTGCACACTCCAACAATCTCTAGATGGAAATAAAATAGAAAAACCTAATTTTTCTATTATTACATCACATCAAATTCCTTTACAATTTGTCTAAACATAAAAAAAAATATTTACAGACCAAATTGAATAGAAAAAGAAATAGTTGGGTGCGCCAATGTTGGCACCAAAAGGATTCGATCTCCATCACACGTGCAACCCAAGAATTCAAGAAACATTCACAGAATAATTCTACAAATATAATAGAATAATAAAGATTTATTTTCCAGTTCATCCGCTCATAATCTAGGAACCAATTCCTAGAAAAAAATGCTAAATATGCAAATCGGGTAGAACGCCTTCTGCCCATTTGTGCATATTCAGATCTGATATAATTTGGTTCAAGACTTGAACCTGGCTCTGATACCATTAAAGGGATGGGAGATCAGTCATATGGATGGTTGAACCTTGTAGGAAGGTTGAGCGAAATTTCAAAAATTTCTTTACCCCCATCCGGGAATCCTATTCCCAATTTAGAAAACTACATTTTCAAGGTTCATTCTTGTAACCAAACCGGGCCAAATTTGAAACCAAGATTAGGGAGGGATATATCTGATACGGAATCCATGCAAAAAAGCTCTTCCCAACGTAGGTGTTCACGCACAAAGAATGTACCAAATCCTTCATCCACTGAAGACGACACAGCTTAGGATGAGGCAGGATCTACAAATAGTTCATCACCAAGAACTTGTGATTCTTCAGCAAGAATCGAATGTGGTAGTGAGCACATCTTCAAAATTGTTTCTTCTAGCAAGAAAAAATATCAAAATCAAATCTTGATTAGATCCAAGAATTGGAGATCGAACATGGTAGGGCGGCAAGAGTAAGGAGAAAAAGAACTGAATCTGCTAATTCGAACCCAAATCTTTAAGTGGATAAGAGTTATCCTATTATCCTTATCTGTTGATCCAAACCCAAATCTGCCCTATTTAATTAATCCAATTAACCTAGTTTAAAATGGGCTTTAGGCCCTTTAAGCTTTCAGGCTTACTTCCTTTTAATGCTGGCTAGCTTGGTTCTCTTTGTATGGCGTGGGATACTAACATTGATCTACACATCAACCACATGGGTTCAACCTAGCCTCTGTTACAAGGCCTGGTCGAATTCACTGTTGAAGACAGTGAACCCCTTGAGTCCATCACTATGGGCTCTTAACGGGCCCAACATTTACACTAAATGGTCATTGGGTCCAGCCATCTTATGAAGGCCCAAGGACTGTGGGTAGATGCAAGATTAGCCCATCAGGTATAACCCTCAATGGTCTTACACTTAACCTCTTAGCCCTTAATGATCAAACACTGCCCGACAAGAGAAGATCTCTCCCTCGACTGCAAGGTATAGTGTTGTACTCTCTACCCACATGGATCCCGGGAATTAAAACCTTTTGGAAATATTTTGAAACCATAATATATATAAGTATATCTCTACATAAATGTATTTTGCAAAACCAAATTTCAAACACATTTGAAACCCACTGTCGACAGTTTAGGTTTCCATCAGAGAGAGTGCAATTCCCCGTTCATTCACTTTGTTTGACAAAGGGCCTGATCCTATCACTATGATCACCCGCTTAGATGAATTCTCGGACTATCCCAACATACACAGGTTTTGACCCCCTCTAAGGATCTCACTGATTGGCACATTAAAGACAACCCAATCCAATACCTAGTGCAGTATCATAATCAAGTCTAGGGGTCTAGGGTCCAGGGCAATATTAGAATTTGATCCACTTTAGGGTTTTAAGAAAACCCACACTACATGTATCTCAAGTCTCACCCTCACAGTTGAGACAAGCCACCCCAACCAATTTGGCAGTACATCAGTGTCAGCCTTGGCAGGATAGATCTCTCTAGATCTATCCAACGGCTATAAAGGTTCAAAACTAACACGAGTCTCATGTGTCCAATTTAAAAGTATTACACAGAAATACAACACAATAACATGAATCATATATATACTTTATTCATTTACATAAATGTCATAATGTACATCATGCTGATTGAAGCTAAGGGTATACACTATCTAATAGAAATAGCACAACTATATAATCATAAAAAAGAAAGAAAACAACCTTTAATTTTGGTCTCTCCATGTCTGCCATTTCGATGACATGGCAACCTCAAAACTTCTGCCGATCACAACACTGATTGATAGCATACGAGCTGAAACAAACAAAAAAAAACAACAACAACAAGGGTGTATCATGACGTATATACGACTTCGGTGGTCAAAATTATATTGATATTTCAGCAATGAAATTTTGATAAATATGAACGGCCCATAGGACGATCAGCCATGGATTATTTCTACTCAATTGATTTTTTTATCCATGGCTCATTTGTATCGCTTGTTGGGCACCCATTTACTGGTTACGTTGTGACCATTATTTGGATCGAACAGTGCTAGATCGCAGTCATGGTTTCGATTTTGTTATGCCATCACAAACAACCCAAGTTTATGTACAGTAAGCTAATCGACAACCACTGCTACAAATTTCTCTATTAATGGTGGATTTAACTGTTACTACCAACATGTCTTGTTACAATGTTAATATGCCATCCAAATCGGCATTCAAAGAATGAATCAAAGAGCAATAATTAAATAAAGTAAAATAAATAAAAGAAAAATTAAACTATTCTCTTGAATCTAATGGAATGGGAAAAATACAACCCCAAACTCAAGCCATGTTGTAGATTACTGGTACGCAAAAAAAAATATTAATTAATGGCAGCCATGGTTCTAACTTGAGAGGTTCATCCAATCATAGAGTTATGGTCTTAGAGGACAGCTTTGATACCACTGTGTCAACCAAAATCTGTTCAACTGAAATAAATGAACATGTTGGAATAAAATTTTACCTCTAGTCGTCATAACCTCTGTGCAAGAAACTCTCGTACCAATAAGTATATTGATCAAAACCATTTTCTGCTTCCTTGAATCGAGCCCCACTAGACTTTGATTCCTTGGTTCGGATTAATGCAGTCGATACTCAACAGCTACACACCGATTATAGTTGGTGACTTGCAAGAACTGTAATATCCCCTTAGACCTCTACAAGATCTCTCGTGTGTTAACTCTCTAGTTTAGTGCTAATAGGAAGCAGACTTTTATTTTTTGGGAGAACGGAATGAGAGTAAAGCTTGAAGGAGAAAACCAAGAGGGATCACACACCTAGGGGAGACGGGTCCTCTCTCTATTGTCATTCTTTTAGGCAATCTTCCTATCAAACATCTTGCCTAATTAGAGGGAATTTAATTCCCATAAATTTTGTCAATCAGTCAGCCCCATGGTTTCCAAAAATAAATGGGATATTTGAATTCAAATTTGAATCCCACAAATCCCTTAATTAATGGCATTTTTTAATTAGGAAATTGTTTAAGTCCAACACCCTCATAATGAGCTCCAATTAGGGTGATTGGATTTGGACCAATTCAGTCTGGATCATGGCCACCATGATGGGCCACAATCCAGGTCCTACCCAATGGGCAATTTTTTCTAACAGGGGTTGCTTGTCTCAATTGCTAGGGTTAGACCCAAAGCGCATGTAGTGTATATTTGGATGAAACACTAAACCCAAATCATTTTCTAGTTATGCCCTAGACCTTGGAGACTGATGGGCAAAAAAGATACACATAACCCATAGACTTGATTATTGTAGTATTTTGGGTGTTGGATTGGAATGTCTTTGATATGCCAATCAGTGAGATCCATGAAGGGTCAAAACTTAGGTATATTGTGGCAATCTGAGAATTCATTTGAGTGGATGATCATAGTGATAGGATCAACTCATTTGTCAGATAGTGAATGATAGGGCTTACACTCTCTCTGATGGAAACCTGAACTACTGGTAGTGGATTTCAACTGTGTTTGAGATTTGGTTTTACAAAATATTTATATAATATATATATATATATTAATGTTTTATGAAAAATTTTGCAAAAGGTTTTAAATTCCCGAGATTCATTCGAGTAAAGAGTGTGAAACTGCACCTTGCAGCCAGGGGAGAGGTCCTTCCATGTCAGGTAGTGTTTGATCATTATGGGTCGAGAGGTTAAGTGTAAGAGACTATTATAGGGCTGATCATCTGATGGGTTTTATCTTACTTAAGTCCACTATCCTTGGATCTTCATAGGATGGTTGAATTCAAGGATTGTTTAAGTTTAAATGTTGGGTCCATATTGAGATCATAGTGATGTGCTCAGGGGTTCACTATGTTTAACAATGAATTCTAGTGTAGCACGATCTGACTGCTCCCTGCTGGAGGTTGATCTGGCTTCCAGTCGGACAGTGAGCTAGGTGATCAGCAAAATAAGATCAGAGAACCTAGGGTGGCTAACCCGGCGAGGTTGCTCCGATGCTTAAGTTAGCAAACTTGTTGCGAGCTGAAAAATGCTGAGAATATTGAGAGTAGAGAAATCACGCATACCTTGAACCATCGGGGGTGGAGCCTTTATATAGTTTAGTCCTTGCGGGTTTTGCGGATCAGTTGCGGGAGCTTCGTTACGATGAGATCCGTTTCCGCTTTAATTGGGGGATAACGTTGTCAATTGATAAGGCTTATCAATTCCGTCGAAACTGGGCGGGGAGGAGATAAGGCTGGCCATTACACGGTGTGATCCTGTGAGGTTTAGGATCCATTGGAGGGATTTCCAGGATCACCACATAGTGGTCTGTCGGTGTCCCCGAGCTGATGCCTTTGAGACCCAAACTATGTTGAATGCCGAAGTGCCCTGAGATCGAGGTGATCCTATTGCGATCTGGTACCGAGGTGATCTCATCCCGAGGTCACTTTATCCCGGGGTTGTTGGATATCCGAGCTCGATCTATTGAGGACTGGTCATATCAGGCTGAGTTGTCATCTCTTGGTCTGGTCGTGTCCACGTGTCCCCTCTTTACTAGGTCGGGCCAAATCACCCTTCATCAATTGCCCCCACTCCCCGAGTCAGGGGTCCCGACCCAGTGCGGGGAGTTCATGACGAGCCAAGTGGATTTGGCCCGAGGTCCAGGCGACTTGTTGGACGAACCGCTGGTTGGACCTATTCGGCCACCTGATTAAACCAGGAACAACCTAGGTCGTGTCTAGTTTACACACAGACGCCACGCGATCTATAAACTCCGCGGACGTCAAAAAATGCGCTAAACTGATTTCAACCTCGGGGGTCGCGCAACTAGTTTTCCTAGGAGCCGTTAGATTGCTTCGATCTCGATCGTTGATTCTTGGATACAAAGGCTATAAATATGGGGCCCGAGACTCATTTGCTTCGCCACAAATTCGCTAGCCTTCGATCTAAGGTCGTGTCCAAGTTCCTTAGCTCAGTTTCTCCAGTTTTGTGTCTTCTTTCATTTCGGTCTCTCTTTGGTGAGTCTTCCCTAGCTCTCCTTTTTTATTCAGTCTGTCTTTTCCATGTTTACCTTTAGTTTCAATAGTCTCTTAGATAGGAGCGGTGAATCCGTTGGGGCCGAGGTGGGGACCTCGGCTCAGGTCGTAGATCGCCACAGCGAAGAAGCTACTCCGGATCAAGAAGCGGTCTGCGGTCCTCCTATGGTGGAATCACCCCGGGAGGCGCGAGAGGCCTCAGGTGTTCTGGCGTCCACCTCCCACCGATGTCGGCAACCAAATAACTTTGGCTCGTCAACGATGACAGCGGACAGGCTCCAATCCTTAGTAGCTCGGTATAGGCTTCCGAGAAACCTTGTCTATAATCTTCCCCTAGGTAACTTTCCTTGGGAGCACGGTCACGATGAGATCATGATCTTCGAGGAGCAGCTCGCAGCTGGCCTTCATCTTCCACTTGACCCCTTGATCGTAGAAGTTATAAAACTTTTTAACATTACCATAGATTAGCTACACTCGAACTCCATTCGCAATGTAGTAGGAACCATATCGCTTTTCCATGACTATAGCTTGCCTGTTGACCTTGATATTTTTTCTTCCATTCTCTCAATAAAGAAGAACTCCTACTATGTTCTACCCGAGCACAGGCGAACTTACTACCTATCCCCTCGTCTGGGCTATAAATTTTTACACGAGCTTCCAAACAAGGTCCCGGCCTGGAAAAGGGGATACTTCATGGTCCGTAACACTGAGGGGTGGCCGTTCCCGAACCATTGGAGGGCGGCCATTCAGGATCCCGGTGTTAGGCTGGACTTGAAGACAAGGAAAATGCTCCGATCTTGGGCAGAGCTCGGTCTCAAGTTCGCAGACTACATGACCGAAGACAAGTTCGTGCATGTTGGTCTGAGTCTTGGTAGGTCGCTAATTTTTGTGTTGCCTTTGTTTTATTTCGATGTTGTTTCTGATGACTTGCTTTCATTACAGCAACCATGAAAATCCTTGCAAACGAACTCCTTGGTAGGATGAAGGGGAAGAAGAAGTGAGCTGCCAAAAAACCTCGCATTGAGTCTTTGCTGGTTGTTGATCCGGTGCTTGAGTTACCAACGTTCGCCGAGCAACCTCCCGTGATCGACCTGGTTGAGGAGGAACTAGGGAAACTCTTCCTGCCCCACGCGACCGAGGAGGCAATGTCTTCAGAGCCCGCCCCTACTGGTGTCGTTGCTACATCTTCAAGCAGCGAGGGAGCAGTTCGGAGCATCTTGGCTCCGAAATACAACCTTCTCAAGAGCAAGAGCGTTGTATACGCAGAGGAGGTTGCTAACTGGGCCGAGCTATCGGTTGCTCAGCTCGGAGCGCGAGCGGCTATCCACTGCATGGTGGTAAGTTTCTATCTTGACTTCTTCGGTTTTGTGCTTCTCTTTTCTCGTATTAACTTGTGTTTCTTCTCTCAGTAGGTGAACTCCGTTGTACATGCCTTGGCTTACCAGTCCGAGGTGCATCTGAAGCGGGCTCTTGCAATTGAATCTTCATCTCGTGAGGCTCATGCCGAGCTAGATTTAGCTCGTAGCGAAGAAGGATGCACGGGCTAAAAAGGAGCTGATAACACTGCTGATGTCCGAGATGGAGGAGCTCGTGGGGCAAAAGACGGCGTTGAAGAGGGAGGTAGAGAACCTCGAGGCCCTCGTAAAGGAGCGAACTGAGATACTCCTTTAGGTAGTGGAGGAGGCTAAGATCAAGGCCGTCGAGGAATACAAGACCTCGGAGGAGTTCCGTGGAGAACTGGTCGAGGTGGGGATGGAAGGCTATCGTAAGGGCTTCAAGCTAAGTAGGTGGCTAACCCGATGTGAATTCCTTCGACTCGACTTGAGCGCCATTACTACTTCGAGAGTCATAGATGAAATGGTTGTCAAAGCTGCCGAAGATCCGAACTTTGAGGCAGAAAGTGACAGCAAGCTGCTTGGCGATATCAAAGAGATCGGTGCTGACGAGAGTATGGACCTTCCTATTGAGGCATCGGACAAGGGCGAAGAGCACCGAGGCGAATAGACTCCTTTTTATCTTCTATATTGTATACCCCGGACCTCTGAGCTCGTCTATAGTGAACTTTTTTTTTTGTATTGAACTCTTACTTTAAAGAAATACACTTTTTGACTTATCTTTGTGTTTAAAAATGTTCTAAGTGCAAATAACTTCCGAACTGGCGAATTAACTAAGTAGGAGTAGATGTGTAGGTTACCCCGAATTGTCAAGCTACCGAGCTGGACAACAAGTAAGGATAACCGAAAATAGAATTTTCCCAAGTGGAGGTTACCCCAAACTACCGATCTGAACTACTAGTAAGGGTAACTTCGCATAATGTACACAAAGGTGAGCGGCCATTGTAGGGTATATACCCAACCTGCCTGCACACGGGCTACTCACTTAGATGTTGGTTGTCCCTTTGAGCTAGTGTGTCCAACCTTATATGCCAAACTGGGCTAGACGTCATAGGGTTTATATCCGAACTGTCTATGCCTTTGGCATGGAGGATGATTTGCCTATGCCGAAGAGGTGACTAGGAATTGTCTGCCCATGCCGAGGAGGCAACTAGGACTTGTCTTACCATGCCGAGGAGGCGATTGGGACTTGTTGCAGTGCCGAGGTCTTATGTCAGCTCAATATCATGGCCCTTGGGCTTCTAGGAGTGACTCACAGTCCTCTCTCCAATTCGGCGATCATAGGTAGTATTTTCTCAGGTTGTCGATGTTCCACGCTCAAGGTACCTGTTTCCCTTTTAGGGTCTCGAGCTCGTACATACCTTCCCCGAATACTCGTCTTACTCGGTACGTACCTTTCCTGTTCGGTTCGAGCTTACCGACACCGAGTTCAGGTACCATAACCTTCCGAAAAACCAGGTCACTGACACAGAAGTGTCATTTCTTGACTCGAGTGTTATAGTACCGAGCCACTCTCTACTGGTAGGCTACAGTTTGAATGTTTGTCAGGTCTCATACTTCTTCCACCAGGTTGAGGTTGGTACGGAGCTCGTCGTCGTTTGTCTCCTCGTTGTAGGCCTCCAAGTGTAGTGTTGGCACCTCGATCTCTGTTGGGATCGTCGCTTCCGTGCCGTAGGTGAGGTTGAAGGGGGTCTCACCCGTGGCGGTCTTAACAGTAGTTCGATAGGTCCATAACACACTATGTAGTTCGTCTACCCACAGTCCTTTGGCTCAGGCTAAGCGAGCCTTCAGTCCATGGAGTATGGCTCTATTGGTGACTTCCGCTTGCCCGTTTGCCTGGGGGTGTGCCACCGAGGTGAGGTTTTGTTGTATTCCCTTCTTAGCACACCAATTTTGGAACTTGATGTCCTCGAACTGCTTTCTATTGTTGGAGATGAGTACCCGAGGTAGCCCAAAGCGACATACTATATGCCTCCAAAAGAAATTTTGTATGTTGTGGGCTATAATCGTCGTTAGGGGTTCCGCTTCCACCCACTTCGTGAAATAATCCACTACCACCACCAAGAATCTCTTTTGTCCTGTCACTGGCGAGAATGGGCCAAGAATGTTGATTCCCCACTATGCGAAGGGCCATGGGCTGGTGAGGTATTTAAGGTCGGCAGCGGGTCGGTGATGGATGTTGGCATGCCTCTGACACTTATCACACTTCTTGATGTGCTCGAGTGCGTCTACCTCATTGTGGGCTAGTAGTACCCTTGTCGTAGCACCTTCTAGGCAAGAGCCCTGCCCCCCAAGTGTCTGCCACACAAGCCCTCATGGGTGTCACGGAGAACAAGCTCAGCCTCTAAGGGTCGTAAGTAGCGCAAGTAGGGGAGCGTGAAAGATCTCCAATATAGTTGTTCGTCTATAATGACATACTTATCTGACTGACGCTCTACCCTTTGGACCGCATTGCGAACTGCAGGGAGGGCTCCATGAAGTGGATAGCTCGCGAGTGGGTCAATCCAGCTCGGCTCTTCTTGTGCTACTGGGGCGACATCTCTTGCCCCCCCCCCCAAGAATGATAGGCTGAGGTAGGTCCTCTATGTACATGGTCCGCATGGTGTTGCTGGTGGTGCTGGTTAACTGGGACAAGGCATCGGCCTCAATGTTCTCGGATCTCGGGATCTGCCTAATGAAATAAGATTGAAAGCCACGTAGAACCTCTCTGACCTTGGCCAAATAAGCGGCCATGGTGGGGTCGCGGGCTTCATATTCTCCGCTGACTTGGTTAACTACGAGTTGGGTGTTGCTACAGATGATGAGGTGTTTAGCCTTTACTTCCTTCGCTAAAGTGAGCCTGGCTACTAATTCCTCGTACTCTGTTTCGTTGTTGGATGCTGCGAACCCAAACCGGAGCGCATATTCCAGCTTCACCCCGCTTGGACCATACAAAATTATGTCTGCGTCGCTTCCTTGCTGATTGGATGAGCCGTCGACGTTGAGGATCTAGAGCTCCTCGTCCCAGGTCAGACTTGCTCGAACCGGGATTGATGCCACGCTGGTTGAAGTTTCCTCCATGTGCTCGAGCTCGACCAGTTCGGGGGTTGCAGTGCTGAACGTGCATTCTGCCACGAAATTGACTAAGGCTTAGGCCTTAATCACCGTCCGAGGTTCGTACCTGATGTCGTACTCACTGAGTTCGATGGCCCATTATGTCAATCTGCCAGACACCTCGGGCTTGAGCAGGATCTGCCTTAGAGGCTTGTTGATGAGGACAATGATGGTGTGGGCTTGGAAGTAGGGACGAAGCTTTTGACCTGCTATGACTAGTGCATACGCCAGCTTCTCGATCTTCGGATACCTTGTTTCAACATCCTACAAAACCTTACTAACATAGTAGATGGGTTGTTGGACCCGATCTACCTCTTTTATCAGTACCGAGCTGAGCACCGTGTCACCCGTGGAGAGGTACAACTTTAAAATATCTCCCTCCTCGGGTCGGGTTAGAACCGCGATATCTAGCTAGGGATTTTTTCAACTCGTCGAAGGCGAGCTGACACTCTGCGGTTCATTCAAAGTCCATGCTTTTCTTTATTGCCTTAAAGAAAGGCAGGCAGCGATCTGCCGACTTAGACATGAAGCAGCTTAGAGCAGTTATCCTACCGTTCAGTCTCTGAACCTCCTTTAGTTTGCGAGGTGGTCTAATATCTAAGATGGCTTTTATCTTTTCTGGATTGGCTTTGATGCCACGTCGGTTGACTATGTAGCCCAAGAATTTGCCCAAGGTGATGCCGAAGAGACATTTGTTGGGGTTTAACCTCATGTTGTATTTTCGTAAAATTTCAAAAACATTTTGCAAATCATCCCATAAAAATTTTGAAAATTGGGTCTTAATGACCATATCATCTACATAGCATTCAACTTTATTTCCGATTGACAACTCAAAAATTCTTTTTACAAGTCTTTGAAAGGTTGCTCCGACGTTTTTAGTCCGAAGGGCATAACCTTATAACAATACAGTCCAAACTCGGTCACAATGGCCATTTTTTCTTCGTCGGCGGGGTCCATTCTGATCTAGTTGTAGCCCGAATATGCATCCAGAAAGCTCAGCAACTCATGCCTTGAGGTTGCGTCCACTAGGCAATTGATCTTGGACAACGAGAAGCAGTCCTTTGGGCAGGCTCTGTTTAGATCGGTATAATCGACACACATGCGCCATTTACCGTTGGCTTTTTTTACTAGAACAGGGTTAGCTACCCAGCTCGGGTAATGGACCTCCCTGATAAAGTCTGCCGCTAGGAGCTTCCAGACCTCCTCGTCAACTATCCTCCGGTGCTCCGGGGTGAGGTTACGTTTTTACTGTCTAACGGGCCTGACTAAGGGATCAATATTAAATTTATGAGTTAGGATTTTAGAATCTATGCCAAGCATTTCTACCGCGGACCATGCAAATACATCTAAATTTTTAAGTAAAAAACTTACCAGTTGAGTGCGAAGTGGTTCCTCGACCGAAGCGCCGATTTGGAGGGTCTTAGCTGGATCATCTGTTGAGGCCGGGATGTGAACCGTCTCCTCTATCGGTGTAGCTCGCTCCTCGGCATACTCTGTAGGTCGCTCGAGATTGACGTTAGTTGCTAGCTTGGCTTTCCCCTTGATGGCGGCGACGTAGCACTTGCGAGATTCGAGCTAGTCGCCTCGCACTACCCCTACTCCATAGTCCATAGGGAACTTCATTGCTAAGTAATAGGTGGATACTATCGCATGTAATGCATGCGCAATGGGCCGACCTACTATGGCATTGTACGAGGAGGGAGTTGCAACCACTAAAAATGTATGCTCAAACCTTACAATGTTTGGCCACGTGCCGACCTCTACGGGTATTGAGACTCACCTTAGAGGTCTGACCTCTTCGCCGCTGAAGCCTACCAGGGGAGTATCCCGTCAGGTTTAGATCGCTTGTTTGGAACTATAGCTTGTTGAAGGCGTCTTTGAACAGGATATCAGCCGAGCTACCTGAATCCACCAAGACGCGCTTGACTTCGAAATCATTTATCCTCAACTTTATCACCAAAGTGTCATCATAAGGATATTGGGTCTTGCGCACACCATCTTCTATGAAGTAGATGGGGTCTTCGAGCCTAGGTCACTTCGGCAGGTTCTACTCTTCATTTTCTAATTCATGAACTGAAGCTCGACTTGCTGCCGAAGTGCAGCCCGCGATGATGGACCCACTAGTAATCATGTTGATTACTCCGCAGATCGGCCTTTCTTCAGGCAACTGCCATGGCGGCTGTTCACTCTGTTTGCCGCTGGATTCGGGGGCGTTTCTTCTCTAGTCCCCTTGTTGATCTGTTTGGCGATCTGCTTGGTTCCTGTCTTCTCTTTGTATAAAGTTTTTTAGATATCCACGACGGATGAGTTTTTCGATCTCGTCATAGAGGTTCCTGCAGTTCTCTGTACTGTGTTCGTGGTCTTTGTGGAAATGACAGTACACATTTCTGTTTCTGGTGGCGGGATCTCCCCTCAACCAAGGTGGCCACTTCACATAGGAGGAGTCTTTGATTGCCATCAGGATTTCTCCTCGCTTCGCGTTGAGGGGTGTGTAGCTCGTCCTTTCGACAGGCGGAGTTCTGGAACGCTGACATGACTTACAAGATCGCGAAGGAGATCAGCTCCCAAACTTGTTTCCTCCTCTGGTCGGGGACTTACTCTTTATTCTCTTGTTCCCATCATTGCTTACGTTGTCACCTTCCCTTTTTCTCTTTTCTATTGGATTTTCAGTCTTTTGATTCATCTCTTCCTCGGTCCCGAGAACTGGTCGGCGAGCTTAAAGAATTCGGTGATGTCTTTCGGCTTATTGGCCACCACATACCACTTGAACTCCCTATGGGTTATGCCTTTCTTTGCTAGCATGAGCCTCACCGCTGGATCTACATCGGGGATCTGCAGGCAGGTGTCATTGAAGCGTTTGATATAGCTTCTGATAGACTCCCCTTCTCTTTGAACTACGTTGAGGAGGCTTTCTTGGACCTCGAGCACTTCTTGTTGTGATGAAGTGCAAGGTGAACAACTTTATGATCTGTGCCCAACTTTTGATTGTTCCTGGCGCGAGGTTCCAGTACCATGTGCGAAGTACTTTTAATGTGGTGGAGAAAGCTACGCACATGCAGGACTCGTCAGCCCTAACTAGGTGCATCTAGGACTGAAAGGAGTCTACATGATTGTTTGGATCAAAAGATCCATCATACTTGTCGAGAGGAGGCATTTTGAAGTCCTTTGGCATCGGGGTTGCCAAGAGCTTGGAGGATAGAGGGGACGACCCAGAGAGGAGAGGAGCGGTCTTTGTGCCTGCTGAGCTCGCTTCCTCTTTACCTTTTACTTGTTCTTGTTGGTTTGGCCTTGTGAACTGGCTGTTTTGAACTGCAATTCGGCATGCTTTGCGACGCCTTTGCTACTGCTTCTTTGTCGGCTCCACATTGGTGCTGCTGACCTCTGTGTGGTCAGGTACTGTTCTGTCGTGGGGTGCCTCTTGATTCTCTAGATGCAGAGGCTAACTACCACAGATGGAAGGGGCTTGCCTTGAGTTCGTGGCCAGAACCCCGAATCGGTTACCTAAGAGCGATCCTTCTTGATGCGAATGCCGAGGTAAAATGGCCCTGGCGGGCTGAGTGTCCCCTGATCTGTTTCCAGCGTTGCCCTGTGAAGTGGGCGGAGTGACCTGCCCGTCTCTCCTACCACGAGGTGTAACTTGGCTCCTGAGAGGAAGTGGAACCTGGGAAGTCTCCTCGACGGGGAGAACGAGTGTTCTGCACACGAGGTCAATTATGCTATACTGTTGGGTGCCGAGGTGGAACCGGCTGCTGGCTTTGCTACAGTGGAGGAAACTGTTGTTGATAGAATTGGTAGAAGACTTGTAGTTGATACTGCTGACACTGTTGGACCTATTGCATTTGGGTCTGAATGGCCCAGACGCAGTGTATCAGGTCGTCGAACTGGGATTGCCCGACTTCGGGGGGAACCACAGACAGTTCAGCAAAGGTCGCACCACCTACAAGGGGAGTGGTGTGTTTACCTGCATAGAGGCTTGCGGCATGGTCAGTGTTGGAACCCCAACCGGAGTGAGCGGTATGGTAAACTGACCGATGCAAACTGATGGGAACTGAGGCTACCCCCCGGAGATGTTCATTTCAGTGCTCTGGTCGGTGTTGTTGGAAGATGCCATGGATTTTTGAGTTGTTGATGGTGGAAAAGGCTTTTTGTAGTGTTTCCCACAGACAACACCAATTGATGTAGCGTGATCTGACTGCTCCCTGCTGGAGGTTGATCTGGCTTCCAATCGGACGGCGAGCTAGGTGATCTGCAAAATAAGATTAGAGAACCCGGGGTGGCTAACCCGGCGAGGTCGCTCCGATGCTTAAGTTAGCAAACTTGTTGCGAGCTGAAAAATGCTGAGAATATTGAGAGCTAGAGAGTAGAGAAATCACACGTACCTTGAACCATCGGGGGTGGAGCCTTTATATAGTTGAGTCCTCGCGGGTTTTGCGGATCGGTTGCGGGAGCTTCGTCACGATGAGATCTGTTTCCGCTTTAATTGGGGGATAATGCTATCAACTGATAAGGCTTATTAATTCCGCCCGAACCGGGCGGGAAGGAAATAAGGCTTACTGTTACACGATGTGATCCCGCGAGGTTTGGGATCCATTTGAGGGATTTCCGGAATCGCCATGTTGTGGTCTGAAGGTGTCCCTGAGCTGATGCCTTTAAAACCCGAACTGGGTTAAATGCTGAAGTGCCTTGGGACCGAGGTGATCCTGTTGCGATCTGGTACCGAGGTGATCTCATCCCGAGGTGACCTTGTCCCGAGGTCAGTTTATCCCGGGGTGGTTGGATATCTGAGCTCAATCTATTGTGGACTGGTCATGTCAAGCTGAGTTGTCATCTCTTGGTCAGGTCATGTCCACGTGTCCCCTTTTTACTAGGTCGGGCCAAATCACCCTTCATCAAATTCGACCAAGCCTTTTCACAAAGACTAGGCTGAACCCATGTGGATTTATATGAGGTCGTTGTGGGGTCCCACGCCATACAAATCAGGTCTAAGTTGGTCATGCAACACCCTTGGGTTGTGTTCCTTATAGTTAATGGACCTATGGTCAATAATTAATATGATTAATTAAGCTGGCACATGACAAGTTATGGGGCGAATCTGGGTATGGAGTACCTAATCTTATGAGAAGATAAGGTATATCTCTAATTAGAGTCCATATCTTATTTAGATCTGGATTATCTCGTAATTAGTTTAGGAGATAGCTCCATAAGAGATTATAAAAGAGGAGGGGAAGGACCAGTTCAAGACAGATTCATATTTTTGCAGTTTTTTGTTCTCTCTGCACATTTTTTTTTTCTAATTCGACCTCAGCTATCTAGGACTGATATAATCAGTTTTTCCTCTGATTTTTGCAAGAAAAATTTAGGAGATATCAGGCTCATCATCCTTAGTTCGATTCAAGTAGTTGGATCTCAATTTTATTGAAAACTGTGTTGATGAATCAATTTCACCTATACACTGCGCCATATTCAGTGGAGGCTGATTTTAGGACTGATTTGGGCATCAATTTCCACGTTGGGATCTGCAATTGTGGTATCCGTATAAGGTAGACATCTCCCCCTTTATTTGGTTTCAAATCTAGTTTAATTTAGTGTTTTTTTACTTCATTAGTTCATTTCATTTAATAGTCCCCTTCCATCTCTAAACCTATGGTTGTTGGCAACAAAAAATGGTCTATGCCAAGCTAAGAAGAATGGTAGAAAATGACTCAGATGTTCCTGACAATCATTTCTTCCGGTGTGTTTATCATCGTTCTTCTCAATGTCTTTGCACCAAACTAAGAAGAGCGACCGTAATAGTCTTGGGGAAATTCCACCATTTTGAGCAGAAATCAAACTTTCGAGCTTGGATTTTTTAGTAGTAATGGTGGATTAGACTGGTATATCCGGTATGTGGTACGCCTCGATACACATTAGAACCTACATTTGGGTTGCAAACAGGGAGGCTCGGTCAAAAACTTGGTTTTGGTAACAATGAGATCGATTGAGGATGGCCGGCTGAAGATGACGGACTCTGATGCCCATGATGTATGGCAGACGGAAAATGCAGAAGGGGCCATGGAGGAGATGCTTTTAAACATTGGAACTTGGTTCTCCTATTCCACGAAGGGACGAACGTTGGGCAAAGTTTCTATTTTTCAGCTGATACATGGATTATAGGAATGAACATCACGGGCTTGTGGTGATAACATCTTGGAGGAGCACATCTGACCCGCCACCGATGGATTTTGCGTCCACGAATGCTGGTGTACAATGAAATTGCCTAATGCGATGTTTTTAGGTTAGGGCTCGACGGAGGAGAGGAAGAAATGGGAGGGAATTCGAATGAAATTCCTTGAAATAGGGTTTTAGGTATTTTTTTGTCGTTTTGTGTCCCGTTCAATTAGTTTACAAGCTACAATTGCTAATGGTAGAATGCCCGCTAAAGTTATTGTGGATTCACGCTTCTCGTAAACCCATGGGTTCATAGAACACGATCTCTATATATCCAAATATGATCCAATGATTTAATTTCTTTCAAATTTAACAAATTATCAAGTGGAAAAAAAAAATAACAATCTATAATCCATAAATATTCGGATAGGGTGCCAAATTCGATCCGACTTTTTAATTGGATCAAATTATCCAAAAATCCAACGGGGATATCCGAATACGTCAAAGATCGGATTCAAATGATCCGATCCATTTGTACCCTACTCACCATTCACCGTTCCCCAACATAGGAAGATTTGTCCTTTAGCTATCAAGAGCGTACCCTCACTAGTTGCGCGTAGTACTAGCATCTCCTGTCTGTAAATTGCTCCTTTCTTTTGCTTGATTCTTCCTTTTCCGCAAATCGCAATACAGAGGTTAGGGTTCCAT
Organism: Nelumbo nucifera; assembly: GCF_000365185.1. The sequence continues at coordinate 516,726 of NW_010729146.1, read as the reverse complement.
CCTCTTCCAGGAGCAATGGCTGATCGATTGACTCGAATTGCCATCGTCAGCTCCGATCGTTGCAAGCCCAAGAAATGTCGTCAGGAGTGTAAGAAGAGCTGCCCTGTTGTTAAAACAGGTATACGAGATTCGCTAAATTGTTCCTTTTTTACTTCTGTTGTAAACATTATTTTTTTTATTTATTTAGTTTTTGGATTTTCTGTTCATATCCTATTTTAGATGATGAAGATAACTGGAGTTCTGCAAGTGAATTGTGGGTTTATTAGAACTTGATTATCACCCAACAACTGAAAGATTATCTATTTTATATGTCTAGGAACAAGAGCTATGTCCACAATGCTTTTTGTCTCTTCCATTGGATCGTTGTACAAAACTTGAACTCTTTTGTTTGATTCATGTGAAAGAGATTTTTAAAATTTTTTCTTATCGATATGGAAGATTGGTTTTGCTTGTTCTCTTAGAAAACGTGGTTGCGGGTTTTATTTTTATGATTGTAGAAGAAGGCTCATGGGTTTGAGAAGTAAATTTTAGATATTGGAAGTTTAACTTTTTTTTGGAGTAAAGTTTTGCTCTTCAAGAGTTGAGGCCTGCACATTTAAGGAATATATTTTTCTTGTTACAACTTTCTTCTTGAAAAGCAGCAAGTATTTGTTATGTTTTTGGGTGACAAATCATTGGGTTTTGAGTGTTACATGGACTCAAACATGTAGCATTCTAGCTAACTAAACTGCAAGCTTCGTTGTTTGTGTAGTTAACTAAAAATAATCCAAGAGCTTAAAGTTGGGTTGCTAGTGTTTCATAAAGAATAGAGTTAATTTGTAGGAAATTGCAAAGTGGACAGAATCCAATTCCAATATTATTCACCAACTTGGCGAAAATTTTGAATTGGAAATTTTGGAGTCATCCCATGGGATTTTCAACATTCTTGGAGTCATTCCTGATCTGGCATCTTTGATATTTTATTTGAAAAGAAGAGATAGTGATAGCTAAATCATGGGCTTTTTGTTTCTACATTATTCTCTTACCAATTTCATTGGTGTCTCTGCAGGTAAATTGTGTATTGAAGTTACACCTGCATCTAAGATTGCCTTTATCTCTGAAGAGTTATGTATTGGATGTGGTATTTGTGTCAAGGTTTGTGGAATAGAACTTAACTTTTCTGCCTTGGATACCTGAATAATAGGTGAGCATACATTATGGGTAAAACTAATTATATCTTCCTGTGCAGAAATGCCCGTTTGAAGCCATTCAGATCATCAACTTGCCAAAAGATCTGGATAAAGATACAACCCATCGATATGGCCCAAATACCTTCAAGTTGCACAGGTTGATATACAACCTAATTTCTCGAAATATGAAAGATTGACTTTTATTGCCTCTAACACAAGATGCTGAAACTTGCAATTACAGGCTTCCAGTTCCAAGACCTGGACAGGTTCTTGGCTTAGTTGGAACAAATGGCATTGGGAAGTCAACTGCCCTCAAAGTTTTGGCTGGGAAGTTGAAACCTAATTTGGGTCGTTTCAATGTAATTTAATCTCTTTGAACCATTTTCTTGTAATTGTTCCTTCAAAGCCTACATGATTCACTATTGCTGTTGGCATATCTATTGCAGAATCCTCCTGATTGGCAAGAAATACTGACATACTTCCGAGGATCTGAGCTGCAGAACTATTTCACCCGTATCTTGGAGGACAATCTGAAGGTGCCCATATTCTCAGTTCAGTTTTGATTTTTTTTGGTAGTAAATATTTTTTGAGATAGGGTAAGGTAATTTTATTAGAAACCAGAACAAGAGATTACAAAGGAGCCCCAAAAGAGGAGCCACAAACAGGATCCGTAATCCCAGATTAAATTACAAATCTAACAGACTTCTTGTTCTCAGCTGGACCCCAAGCACCGAAGTCTGGAGACCTTTTGTATCCGCAGACCAAAAAACTATCTTGCCAAAAGTACAAGAAACTAAACAGTCTGCATTCTTAGTACTATTTTGGAATATCCTTCTACTTCTTTCCGCCCAAATAGTACTATTCACTGCTGCAGGAACAGACATCCACACACTCTTTGCTAGCTTGGACCAAGCCATGGAGCTCCCAGCACCATAACAGGTCCACCATAGAATTCGACATGACCCAAGATAAGCCCAAGGAGGAAAATAAATGCCCCCAAATTGCAGAAGAAACAGGACAATGGATGGACAAGTGGTTGTTGTCCTCTTCTGCTTGGCCACACAGCACACAGAGGAGGTTTTGAATCTGTACATCTCTCCTAACCAGGTTCCTTTTAGTTAGGCACCTGCCCAACACTGCAGCCCAAACCAAAGCATTTACTTTGGAGGGGGTATCGGATTCCAGATTTTAGCAGCAGGTACATCAACTTTGGAGGGGGTTAGGGAGTCAAGAAAGGAGCCAAGAAATACCAGAGAATGAAGAAGAACAAAAGAGGAAACATGCTTGTCTTTGAAAGTGCATATGTAGTAGTACAAGTCTGGGTGGAAATCCTTGAGTGGAGAGTCTTCCCACTATAAGTCTTCCCAAAGCTAACCTTAGTGCCAATTTGAACATCATCCCTTATGAAATTTAGAAACTAAGGAAGGAATCCTATTAGAACTTTGCATGAACTCAAAGTTGCACTCTTGTAGAAAGCTCTACATTCCAGCCATTTGCATGCTTACCATGAATGCTTAATACCACATAATACCATAATCTATCCTTCAAAGGAAGTCTCCAAAGTCACTTCCCAAACAATGCTTGATTTCTAACTCTCAACTTCTCTATATCCAAACCACCCCACTTTTTCTCTTCACAATTATGGCCCAATACACTAAATGGTCCTTTTTATCATCACTTGGATCCTACAAAAGTCCATTATTTTCTCTAATTTATTGGCTACATGAACTTGGATTCTGAAACTGAGAGGTAGTATATGTGTAATTTGGTTAGGGTTGAATTGATCAATTTAATTCTACCTCCTAGGGAAATGTAGTTCCACTTCTAGGTGGCTAGATTTTTTATTTTTTTTTTCTTTACAACCGATAATAGAAGCATACCTACCTAGTTCTAAGTCCCCCATGTTGACTGCCACGATATAGCTCTTACTTAAATTTATTCTAAGATTGGATATCTTCTCAAAACATTTGATTAAGAGTTGCAAGTTCCTTGCCTCTACTTCCTCGGTGTTATCATTGAATAGAATGATGTCATCAGCAAATTGTAAATGAGTGATTATAGTCTTTCTTCTATCCACCTTCCATCCCTTGATAAGTCCCATGTTATATTCTGTATGATTAATTTGTTGAAAACATCTGATATAAGGGCAAGTAGGAATGGGGATAATGGATAACCCTTCCTAAGTCCCCTTTTGAACCCAAGGAAACCTTTTACACCCGTTGACCAACACTGAATAGTGAGTGGATTGAACACAACCTTTTATCCATTTCCTCTATCACTCACCAAAACCACATTTCTCTAGCATTTTTCCCTTTTGGCTAGACCTTTTCTTTTCTTCAATACATTCATTAGCAGTCAGAATTTGATTTGTTATTTGCCTGTTTTGCACAGGTTCCTTGATTTTGGGTTATTAAGGAAGGAACATTGATTTGAAAAAACTCAATAAAAGAAGAAAAAGAAATCCTATCATAGACTCATCAGCTGTTTATCAATTTGCCATGACTTGATTAATTGATGTTTGGGTGATATTATCTTGATGCCACAGTATTTGATTGGATGAAAGCTTACAGCTGCAAGAAGAAAAGAAACTCAGACCATATCAAAGCCCAAGCCCATTATTACACAAGACCAAACCCATATAATTTTACCGGTATTGAAACCCATGCCTTTTACCCATACCCATTATCCATATCCACATCCATGTTTCCTTCCCATAGCCATACCCAAAATCTAAGTCCATGGCCAGCCAACCCATTAATTGGAGCATACATTGGGAACTAATGCAAGTTCGATGAACCTTGGTGGAGTTTCTTGGAATAAAAGGCAGAATATAGAAGGTCAACAGTCATCTTGAAGTCTTAGTCACTAAGAAATGTATGGGGAGTTAAAGTTGCAGATTTTTTAGAAGTAATTTAGATTTAATGCTAGTTTCCTTACCTAACAAGGAAGCTTGCCTATGTAAAGGAATGCACTAATCTGTTTCAGTAGTGAATGAATTGAGTATTTTCTTTGAGCAATTTGTGCTTTGGTGGTCTGACTTCATTTTCTTAGAGGTGTGACTCCTCTAACTGATTGGTGCAACTCCAATATGGGATTAGAATTCTGTGGGATACTGAAGACTCTTATTCAAGGTTGTGACTCAGCCCACTATTCTCTTTGATATTCTTTTTTCATTGATTTAGAGTTGATACCTAAATAACTCTGATTATTTTAAGTATCATCTTCGTGACCTTCATGACCAACTGTGTAATATGATGAAAGAAATATGGCACATTTTTTTTTTTAATTTCTTTTGCATTGTTTTTTCCTTTTGCTCCCTAAACTCTTTTTATATAAAAAATTTATGCTTTACATAATTCTAATTACTTTCTCATTCCCCTCCTTGAGAGAAAAAAAATTGTACGCATCCCCTCCTGTCCTGATAATTTTTTAGTTAATCTTTTTCTTAATTAGCCTGCTAATTAGTAAACTGATTGTTCAATAGGCAATCATTAAACCCCAGTATGTTGATCACATTCCAAAAGCAGTCCAAGGCAATGTTGGACAAGTTCTTGACCAAAAAGATGAGAGAGAAATGAAGGCAGAACTTTGTCTGGACCTTGAGTTGAATCAGGTTATAGATCGAAATGTGGGGGACTTATCAGGTGGAGAGCTTCAGAGATTTGCTATCGCTGTTGTAGCCATACAAAATGCAGAGATATATATGTTTGACGAACCTTCCAGTTATCTTGATGTGAAGCAAAGGCTTAAAGCTGCCCAAGTTATCCGATCTTTGCTCAGGCCTAACAGGTCTATGCTCAAGTGCCTGCACGTTTTCCTTAAGTTACTTTTGTTTTGGACATAAACTAATACTGTAATTTTGTATCTTTTTTCCTCCTTCAGCTATGTCATTGTTGTGGAGCATGATCTTAGTGTCCTAGATTACTTATCAGACTTTATTTGTTGCTTATATGGGAAGCCGGGAGCCTATGGAGTTGTGACCCTTCCTTTCTCTGTTAGGGAAGGAATTAATATATTCTTGGCTGGGTTTGTCCCTACAGAGAATCTAAGATTCCGGGATGAATCTCTTACCTTTAAGGTAAAATTTCTGTTTCATGTTGAACACATTTTCCTTGATTTACACAACAGTTTGTATTTGATTTCTTGCTTTTTTCAGGTTGCAGAAACTCCACAGGAAAATGCAGAGGAGGTTCAGACATATGCACGATATAGATATCCCACCATGAGTAAATGTCAGGGTAATTTTAAGCTTCGTGTGATTGAGGGTGAATTTACTGATTCCCAGATTATCGTAATGCTGGGTGAGAATGGGACAGGGAAGACAACATTCATCCGAATGCTGGTATACTTTCTTAGCATTCTCTCAGTTGCTCTGAATTTCATACTGGATTTGCAATTTGAAGTATTCCATTGAATTTTCAGCTTCTGCTATCTGCTTTTAAACTGACTGCTCGTCCAGTATCATGTTTGATCCAATTCATCTATATTCTGTTGTAACTGCAGGCTGGTCTACTAAAGCCCGATGAAGTTGAGGGTTCTGATGTGGAAATTCCTGAATTCAATGTTTCTTACAAGCCCCAGAAAATAAGTCCAAAATTTCAATCTACAGTCAGACATTTGTTACATCAAAAAATCCGTGATTCATATATGCATCCCCAATTTGTGTCAGATGTCATGAAGCCTCTTCTAATTGAGCAACTGATGGATCAGGAGGTTGTGAATCTCTCTGGTGGGGAGTTGCAAAGAGTTGCATTATGCCTATGTCTTGGAAAGGTACAATTTGCTTTATTTTTATTTTTTTGTGATACCCCTGCTTCTGAGTTTTTATGATTTAGTATCCATTATAAAAGGTATGATTATTCTTCTGCAAATATTTCAATATCGAATAGTTCTAGAAATTAAGAATTAATCAGGTTTATTGCAAAAAAAATAGGTTTATTTTCTGATTGGGGAAGACCAAGATGTTAATTTCTAATCTTCCATTTACTGTGTTCTTAATTTGTGTATTGTAAGGGTTGAAGATTCTGCTGCCGGACACAGTGGGACCAGTGGGACCATAGCCCTAGGATGTTAATTTGTGTTCTTAATTTCTAATCAGATTTGTCCTTAACCCTAGGATGAATAGAGCACATTCTACCCTACGGACACAGTGGGACCATAGCTGTGGGGCCACATCAGTGTTCTCTACAAATTGTTAATATAGTGGCAAACCATTTTTTGGCTTTGATGAGGGACGTTGATACTGATGTGCTAGGGTTGGGAACTGATGAGCATAGTGGGGTTTTGGTCCAGGTAGTTGGGCAACATAACATATATGGAGGCAGATGAAGATGATGAGGCCAGTAGATTCTCTTTGACTTTTTATATGGGGAAAGTCTGTGGCTGAAGCCCCAAAAATGGTAAAACTGGTTATCAGGAGAGGTTCACATTCTGCAGTTGGTTGTTGAGTGGGAAGTAGGGGTTGAGGGGTGAAGTGCTACAGCCAGGGTCTGCTTGAGTTGTCCCTCAAGACTCAGAGAGTGGAAACAGACATGATACCTTACACTACGAGTTTCACAGGTGTTGGATGGAAGGAGAGACAAAAAATATAGGGAGAAACTCTTTTTCTTCTCACTCTTCTCTCGGTTGTTGCCAACATTGAAATTGTGGGAGGGATCAGCCTCTCTATTTTTTAGTGTTTGAAAAACTATCTGTGTCAAAGAAGACAACAGACTTTTTGAGAGGATAGTCAGACATGGTGATTCAGGAGCTTAAGAGTCACAATTGGATTTTTTTTTTGAATTTTATGTATTTCTGTAATTTTGGATAGCAGGATTTGGTCATTTTAACATGTTTCTGTGTGGTCCAGCCTATTAGTTTGATTTGTCGGGTTATAATTGGTTTATGTTTGAGGTTTCAGAGTTATTTAAGTCTTCTTTGAATTGAAATAGGATAGTGGCAATAATAAGTTTTTATTTTGAATTTTTCTAGGATTCTTCTTAGTTTTTTTTTGAGACAGAAAGTAACTGGAATTCATTAAGAAAAAAGAGGTACACGAGGGTCAATGAAGTTTATTTGAGTTCCTACAGCTTCTGATACCTATTGTGTGTAATTCCCATGCCCTAGAGTGATTATAGGAACTCTAGGAGTGATTTCATTTCTCTCTCTCTCTCTCTCTCCTTTCACTCTCAAGGTTTTGATCTTAGTCACCCACAGCAATCAAAGGAAACGGCAATTCATTCATCAGTCCTACATTAATTGGTATCAGAGCTTTAATTTGATTGAGCTTCTAAGGTGTCTACTCTATTGCATAATGCAATCAACAGTTCTTTAGCTTGTTCACTCAATTCCCCTTTCATATTCCGTCTTTGATAGTGAGTCATCTAAGAGTTTGGTCTCTGATACCAACTGATGTAGGACTGATTAATTGGTATCAGAGCTTTAATTTGATTGAGCTTCTAAGGTGTCTACTCTATTGCATAATGCAATCAACAGTTCTTTAGCTTGTTCACTCAATTCCCCTTTCATATTCCGTCTTTGATAGTGAGTCATCTAAGAGTTTGGTCTCTGATGCCAACTGATGTAGGACTGATTAATAAATGGCTTTTGTCTTTGATTGTTGTGGGTGGCTAAGCTCAAAGCCTTGAGATGAGGGAGGGAGGGCGATTGTAACCTTTTTATAGTTTATGCTACCCACTCACCATGGGTAGCATAAACTATAAGCATTCAAATAAACTTCATTGATCCTTGTGTAAAATGTCCCTGCATATTTATAGACTATAAACTTTTAAGATTGCCCACTATCATTTCAATTCAAACAAGACTTAATAAACTCTCAAGCTGCCTAATAACTGAATGTTTTTGTTGTTCTTGATCTCTCATCAGCATTTTGGATTGTAACCTTTTTCTTTTTAAAGAAAATTTCTTTTTTCATTTATTTGAAAAAAAGAAGAAAAACGAACTTTAACTAAACAAATCAAACTAACTGGCTGGGCCCCATAGAGAATGTTAAAATGACCAAAGTACCCCTACTATCCAAAAATGCAGATGCATGAAATTCAAAAATTCTAATTTTGAATCTTTAGCTCCTGCATCACCCGTTTTTCCCCATTTCTGCAGCACTGATAGCTTTGAGAAGCTAGGATGGTATGCCAAGTCAGGTAGAAGGATCCTTGTTAGTGAACTTGGATGGGGAAGATGCAAGAAGCCAAGAACACAGAATGGCAAGTATGAAATGTTTTAGCACAGAAAAGTTTCCTATGCTTGACTCGAATTGGATTCATTAAGCATCTTTATTTGGTTGTCAGTCTGAATTGTTGACTATTAGGTTGTACCATAGGTGGATTACTATGCAAAGTTAGTACTGTAGTTTCATACAAGTCATCCAGTCAATAGCTTCATTTAAGTGGTCATAATAATATTTAATAGTTGAGAACTAATTGATCAACATATAGAGCAGAAAATGCAATGGTCATGATCCCTAAAAGAATAATTTCTTGTCCAGATATTTGGGGTGAAATATGAAATGGTCATCCATAACACTTGAGGGTTGAGTTGTGAAAGAATATGCGACTTCTTTCTCACACAGTTGTCTACATTCATATTCTCAGTCTCATCAGGTGGTTCCCCCTGTTTGCTAATATTTTGAGGCTTTTGATTGGTTTGGTTGCTAATATATATATATATTTTCGCGGGGAGGGGGGGGAGTGGTATGGATAATGAATCCTCTTTTACCAAGTAAATTCATTATGCAACAACATAGTTTGCTCTTTTTTACCTGTAGAGGTTTAATTGGTTTGAGCAAACATTGAATTATATCCATTGTCAGACTGAAAATATAAATGCTGTGCTTCATAATTGATATAGTGGTCTTTCATTATGTATTATTAGGCTGGAACTTTGACTGTGCTTTCTTAATCGCACATCTCTATTGGTGCATGCCTAGATGCAGGTCAAATGTATGTTTAGTCTGAGATTTGGTGCTAACATTGATAAATTTACTTGCTTTACAATATTTGGTTATATCATGTAAAACTATCTCTGCAAGTAAACTTTTTAGAAACACTTTTGCTTGGGTAAGCTTAAGTTTGATGTTAATAGTTCCTCCTAGCCAAAGTTTTTCTATGTTTTCTCTGCAACTGAATGAAGAAAAGATAATGGCTTGAAAATTCAAACTGGTATTTTATTTTTTAAGACAAGAGGGAGTTGTTTAAAGAATGTATTTGGCATGCTTCATTTTGATTGTCATTTGATCATTTCAAGTGCTTTTCAGATGACATGTTTTGTGGTCCTTGACTCTTTTTGCAGCCAGCAGATATTTACTTGATAGATGAACCAAGTGCTTATCTTGATTCGGAGCAGCGTATTGTTGCTTCTAAAGTTATAAAGAGGTTTATCCTACATGCTAAGAAGACTGCTTTTGTGGTGGAGCATGACTTCATAATGGCAACTTATCTGGCAGACAGAGTTATTGTGTACGAAGGAAAACCATCTATTGATTGTACTGCCAATGCTCCGCAGTCCTTGTTGACTGGGATGAACCTTTTCTTATCTGTAAGAACCAATTCTTGATTGCTAGTTATTCTTTTTTCCTCTGACAATTACAATTCAGATTTATACAATTTTATTTGCTCAGGGATTAGGATGATACTCAAAACTTGCTGAGCATTGTAGTTCTTTATACCCTAATAACCCTTTAGATCATGAACTTACAAAACTTCCTTTTTATTGAAGAAGGAAACTTTGTAATAATGATATAGGTTCAAGAATTTACAGGTATAGAGCTATAGCTCATGTATAGTAAAAACTATACAATACATGGGGGAAGATACCACAAAAATGGAAACAATATAACCATTGATTGAAGAAAAAAAGAAAGGGGAAAAATGGTAAAATCTTGGGCTAGCAAGTATTAGAATGTGGGGTTGAGTCTGAAAGCAGTCACTTCTTGCCAAAAAATGTCAAAAGCTAGTTCTGTATCTTGTCCACCATTCTCTAGACCCCAGATAGCTCGGTGCCTAATACCAACATTGGGTAATGGCCTTTTTAGTGAAGATAAAAGAAAACTCAACTAACAGAAAAGAGAATGGTAAATGAAGAAGAAATAGAGAAAACACCAAAATTTAACGTGGAAAGAGAGGGAAAAATATCCACTATGAGAACAAGAGATACATGGCTGACCTCTCTACAGACTCAACAAAATATCCACCCTCACTCAACCCTAATCCCACAACCAACGGCTTAAATAAGCAAAAGATCAAATTATATCAGAGTTTCACACAGGCCCCTTTTCCTCCCATAAATACATACAAGTCCCCAAAATTTATCAACATTATAAATATACCCCTGTAACCTCCAACATGCACTACGATCAAAATACTTCTTTTTCTTTTATTTGTACAAAATGGGTGTCATGTGAGAAATAAGATGTTGGGCCTTGGCACAATGTTTGGGTTTCTCTATTGTGACCTGGTCTCTTGGGTTCAAATGTTGGAAACAGCCTCTCTGTGAATCTGCAGCAGTAAGGCTGTGTACATCTGCCCCTCCCCAGGCCCTGCATTGGCGGAAGCCTAGTGCACTGGACTGCCCTTTGGAGAAATAAGTGTTCTGTCTACATTCCTGAAGCTACTTGGAACAGATGATCAAGAGTGTACTGTTGCCACCTCTTTTCTAAGTCCTGTAGATCTATTCTTGAAGATTAATACATTTTTACTTGCTTCCAAACTGTCTTTAGGGTTGGTAAGGGAATGCTCAATATCGCCTTGTTGCTTTTGTTTGATCTTTTGCTTTGCCACTTTGTTACTACCTCAAGTATAGGACTTTGGAAGCATCAATGGATATTAAAAAGCTGAAAGAAGCGTGTCCAGAAACTCCAGATAGTGGAGCTAAATGATGGGCAATGGAGGATTAAATGATGCAATTGCTAGATGATATCTCTTAATACCTCTCTTTAGTACTGATTAATTCATCCCTTGTAATGCATTTCCTGGGAGCTGCTGCTTACTCCTAGAGAAAACCTCCCATATTCATTGGAAACTTAGGCAGCATTTGGTGAGAGTTCAAAAAGTGAATGCACTGATGTGAACACAAATTTGTTCAAATAGAAGGATGCAGACCTGGGTTGACTTTGCAGTCATAAATTTATGGTGTCTTGTTTTGGTTCATTGGTTGTTATCGGTGCAAACACGAATCTCAAGTCTGGAACCAACCTATTTTACATTGACCAACTTTGAGTTCAAAAGCAGTTGAAACAAATTCACTTATTTTCAGTATAAAAACATCTTGCCAAACGCTTGCATAACTGGAGTTCAAATTTGCTTATTCTGCATTTGCACTCATGCCAAATGCAGCCTTAAGTTTTTATGTGGAATCCTGCCAAATTATTATTCTTTGCTTCTTTCTATAGCTGTAGGACCAACATTCGGATTTCAGAACATGAGCATAATACTTTCTTAATGCAATGATGGAGGCAGAGATTCTCCTTCTCTTTTTGGTTTTTATCTTTGTAATATAGCAAGCAAAATTTGGAGAGGACATTCCCCACTGTTCCTCTCTGGCCCCACCTCTATTCATCCACTGGAAGGTCAAAGGTGTGCTATGTATAAGATTGTCTACAGAAAGGTGTACTATGTATAAGTTTTCCTATTTTCTTTTTGTAAATCCAGAGCCACCTTGGCCAATTTGTTCTAGAAGTTCTTAGCCTTTTGCACTTCACCTTGATCTGTTTCTCTGTGAATGTGATCTCCTATAATTGGAATATCCTTGCTTTATATTTTATCTCAATTAGGATTTGCCAGTTCAAACTTCTATGGTTCATGATCATTCCATCACATTTTTGTCAACAATTCTTCGATATATCATATGTTTAGAAGTTGTTTTGTTTTCTCTAATATGCACTTCTTGCCCTACTTTTTGCAGCATCTGGATATTACATTTAGGCGGGACCCAACTAATTATCGACCACGAATAAACAAATTGGACTCAACGAAGGACAGAGAGCAAAAGGCTGCTGGGTCCTACTACTACCTGGATGATTGACAGTTTGGGATGGAGGTTATCCTCACTGTTCGTTGTTTTGCTTTCTTTTTTTTTTACACCTAGATCATAGTTGTCAAGGCATTGCCTAGGCGCCCACCTAGGCGACTAGGTGCCTTGCCCAAATGCCTTGACTTTTAGCAACTAGGTGCCCTTCTAGGAAACTAGGTGCCCACCTAGGCGACAAAAATAACAAGGTGGACGCCTTTTATAATATCACTTATATTGTTGTATCTTATTAATGTATGTGTTAATACATTTTATTATATGCTATATATATATCAATTATACTTTGTTTTAATGTTTTACTATTGAAATTTAAAAGATCAAAGGGTTTTGAGAAGAGAAAAAGAAAGAAAGAAAGAAAAGAAAGAATAGAACAATAAAGTTCTTTTTTTCTATTCTCTCTCTAATTAAATAAAACAGAAACTCCATCCTTGTTTTTTTTCTATTTTACTTTCCATCTTAAATATTTATCATATAAAGTTAATAACCTTCTTTAGCTGCTAATTAATATGAATTTGCTCTATTAAATACTTATTATAGTAGTATTATTTTTGAAAATAATGAAATTAATATATGTAAAAGATTTTTATCTTTTAGATGTGATGATTTGCCACATTTTTAGAGGAAATTTAATCTTCTTAATAAAGAGAATTGCTATTTTTTCAATTAACATACATGTTGAATGGTATATAAAACTAGGAAACTAGCCAAAAGTTGGTTCTTTATATTATAAATTTACCTAGGTGCCCTAGTGTCGCCCAGAATCGCCTAGACACCTTGAAAACTATGACCTAGATAAATGCTTGATTTTTCTGTCTGCCCTCTCCTTTTTGCAGCTATTTATCTTATGTAAGATTAAACAAGCATGAAGCCATGAAGATGTTACACCATTTACTGAGCCTGGGTGGGTTATCTTCTAAGACCCAACGCTGGACCTTGGTTTTCAGAGGTGGTTCTGTTTCCCTAATTACTATGCATATTTCTTTTTCCACCTAGACAGTGGCCTAAATTTTTCTGTCCATCTTTGTAGGTATTTTCAGGTTATGTAAGATTAAGAGGGCGTACAGTTCAGCTAGTTATGGAGCTTGGTTTATTTTTCTTCTGAGATTCAGACAAAGCCCAAACCTTTTGGTATATGGGAAACCATCTATATATATTCTAGTTTCAATGGATTTTTCTTTTCTAGTTTAGCTGGTTCTGTTTGCAAGTTGTTAGGTTGGTGAATTTAGGGGTTACGTTATCGACTCTGCTCTTCTTTCTTACTTTTTCACTGAGTGGAAGGCTCTGCTGAAAGAGAAAAACTTGAGTTGAAGGTATTTTTCTTCAGAAAGTATATGAGAACAACAATGTTGGAAACAAAGCTTGTGCTTTTGTAGCAAATTTTGGATAGTTTCTATATTGCCCCAATCTAAGAGAGTGAAGTGTTCAAGAATGGTTTGATCTTCCACTTGTTTTCCCATGAAAATTTCCTTGAGGCTAAAACTTTCCCAACTGAATTACTTTTGAGGTTTCTGATGGGTCAGCCACGCTCTAGCATCATGTGGATGCTCTCATATTTATTTTTACCTTGCCTATGGTTGAGTCGATTTTTCTGGGTGAAGCTATTTACAGATGAAGGAAGTAGCTTTGCTCCATTGTATGTACAAGCATTTCATGGCATGCTGATTTTGCTTGAAATGCAAGGGCCTTTGGTACAGATGCACAGGTTCGGGCAAGCATACAGTGACAAAAATAAAGGCGATAAATGTTTAAAGTGTGTCCTATCATGGAAGAAAACTTGGAGCATTGGAAGCCTATTGCCTGCCAAAAGCTTTAGATGCCATGACAAGGTCATGGACAGATGAATCTGGAGCAAGATTGGGCAATTTTAAGAGATTGCTAGGGTATGATAAAATAATTATGACACCCATGGATATATGGTAAGGAAGCTTAGCTATAAACAGGGTATAAACAAATTGGCTATACCATATCACCACATTCCACAACTCAAATTGGCTATAAACAGGGTATAAACAAATATGAAATATGAGAATTGAGACGTACTTTTAACAGCTTGTATAAAGCAAGCTTCATATATCAGCATCATAAAGTGTCAGAAGGCAATTTTAAGATGCCGAGGAAGTTGGTTAATGAGATTTTGATTCCCATTGACCAAGAAACTTATGCTTTTTATTTTCAGATTTATGGGGTGATCAAGGAAATTATTTTCTTGGGTATTACCAATCTCTTAAGTGGGTAAATAACTTTCCCACTTGGGGCAAAGCTGTCAATACTTGAATAGGACAAAAATGTCATTTTTAAAAATGAATTTTTATGACTAAAATGGTCATTGTTTTATTTACAAAGGAAATCAAAGAACATGGTTTAATGCACTTACTCGGGTAAGTCTTTCCTATGAAACACTTACACGGGGTCTTGAGGGTAAATAGCTAAAACCTCTTTTGAAGTTTAGTAATTGCAATCACCTCCCTCGAATTTTTTGATATAGTTATAAGTAGATCCCCTCTGGTGGAATCTTCTAAAAAAGGCATAAAAATGTCTAAAATACCCAAACAATTACTACTGAGGCTGATTGCTTTGGGGGGACAAAAACAATACAAACTTTATGTACAACAAAAACAAAGAGAATTTAAAGTTGTAGCTTTGAGTGATTGATATGAATGGCAAATATGAAAATTAAATCAATTTTATAAAAGAGATCGGGTGGGTTTGGGGTAGTGATTCATATGAAGAGAATATTTGGAAAATAAAAATTTTTGTCAAAAGTAATTGCATAGTATTTTGGACCTTTTCATGCCTCATTTTAGAAGATTCTATTAGAGGGGGTCTATTTGCAATTATGTCAAAAGGTTCATGGGAGGTTTCAACGATAATCAAAAACTTCAATGGAGATTTTAGCAATTTACCCTTTTCTTAAAAATGGTAGTGGATCCTTGGGAAATTTATATAGAATTAATTTTCTTTTCAGTAAGTTACTTATCTTAGTGTTTTCTAGGTATTACTTTCCTAGTTAAATGTTTTTAGGCATTATCTTATTATTTTTATGGATATATTCTATTCTTATAAAGGGTAATTGTCTGATGGTGTTTTGGCATTTTTCTTTGGGAGAAGGGTATTTTATTTATCCGGATAAGTGATACAAGGTCCTGTTCGCTTTTTGGTAAGTTATTTGGGTAAATTCACTTACCTAGGTAAGTTTTTTCTGGGAAACATACCCGAGTAAGTGCATTTACCCATGTTCTTTTATTTCCTAAGTAAATAAGGCAATGACCATTTTAGCCACAGAAATCCATTATTAAAAGAGACATTTTTATAAGGGATACAAGGTCTTGTTCAATTTTTGGTAAGTTGAGTAAATGCACTTACCTAGGTAAGTTTTTCCTGGGATACCTGGGTAAGTGCATTTACCCATGTTCTTTTATTTCCTAAGTAAATAAGATAATGACCATTTTAGCCACAAAAGTCCATTATTAAAAGGGGTATTTTTGTCCCATTTAGGAAACTTCCCCCCCCCCCGCCCCCCCATATTGGAAAGTTATTTACCCACCTAGGAGATGGGCATCACTTACTTAGGTAAGTGATACCTAGGAAAATAAAGTTTCCCTGATCCCCACATAAATCTGAAAAAGGAACATGGGTTTCTTGGTCAATGGGAACCAAAATCCCATTGACCAACTTTTCCCCCTCTCCAAATCCGAAAAAAGAACACCCCCAAAGGGAAAGTATATTTACCTTGGGACCCACATGATAAGCCAAAGGAATGTAGGAAAGTTTGTAAACTTTTCCATTAACTAATTCCCCCCTCCCCAACTTATTGAAAAATGAACAAAGCCATGGTGGAATGATAAGGATATGCTTGTATATATTGGGAAAATCCATATAAATCTCATAAAACTTAAGGTTATGTTTAGTTAAATTACAAATTTCATTTGCACATGGGAGTAAAAAAGGGTTACGCTTTTGCTTCATTTGGTTGTTTGCGATTAGTAAAATAGGAAGAAAAATAAAGTGACCACTTTAAATGAAAGAGAATAAAGCTAAGAAGAGGTTATTTGTTTAGGAATATGGTAAGATGCAAGATGATGTGATTCCCATGTCATCTTATATCAATATAAATGCATTAAGTTGGAATGTGTATGAAAGAAGGTTTGAGAAGGCAAGAAATGGAATCTAACAGTAAATTTTGTTTTTTTTCCTTCCAAATTACTAGAATGCCACTCTCTTATACCAACTCTCTCTCTCTCTTGCTTTTTTCTTCTTTTAAATTACAAGAATGTCACTCTCTCCTACCAACTCTCATTCTCTTTTTCTTATAAATTACAAGAATGCCACCCTCTCTCCTATCAACTCTCTCTCTCTCTCTCTCTCTCTCTCTCTCTCTTTCCTTACAAATTAAAAGAATGCCACACACTCTCTCTCTTTCCTTATAAATTACAAGAATGCCATTCTCTCTCTTGCCATCTCTTTCTCTCTCCTTATAAATTACAAGAATGCCATTCTCTCACTAAGGGAGACCGCAGCTTGGCATGTCGGCTACTAGGGGACTTGCAATCAAAGTTAGTTGAGCTAGAGCTGATATGAGCTCGACCTCAAGTCTAATTCGAATCGAGCTCGAGCAAGACAAACACCTCGACCACTAAGGGAGACCTCGGTTCAGCACCTTGACAATTGAGGGAGACATTAGTTTGGCACCTCGTCAGCTAAGGGTGGCCTCAACTCGACACCTCGCTTGCTAGAGAAACCTCAACTCAACACTTTAGCAGCTGAGGGAGACTTCGACTCGACACCTCGGCTGCTAGGGAGACATGCAATCAAAGACCTCACGAGCCTAATTGAGTGAATAGATAGGGTGTCACCTCAGCTCGACACCTTGTCAACTAAGAGAGACCTCATCTCGACACCTCATTTGTTAGGGAAACCTTAGCTCGACAATTCAGCAGCTGAGGGAGGCCTCTATTTGGCACCTCGACAATTGAGGGAGACTTCAGCTCGACACCTTGGTTGCTAGAGAGACTTGCAATCAAAGTTAGCCGAGCTCGAACTTTCAATCTTTTGACTCGATTCGAGCTTGAGCTCAAGTCCCTAATTTGAATTGAGCTCGAGCCTGATAGTTTATGAGTGAGCCCCTACAATGTAGGGTCCCCTCCTGTAGTCTATCTATTAATATGAAATGGGGATACATGGATGCATTCAACATTTAGAGAATGGTATCTTCACGTGCAGATTATAAAATAAGCGTGTGAGGATAATCTGTTATTTGAAAGGGATGGTAGAATCCATCGTATGGACACCAAAACAATGCGAAATAAGTGGGTGAATTTCAAAAATTTTCTACCTGCCTTTCAACTAGGAATTGCATTCCCTAATTTTTGAATCAAGATTCAAGGATCCTACTTGAACCAGAACCGAACCAGATCTGAACCAAAAGTGAAGGGGGAATTATACCTGATCCAGAGAAAAAATTTCTCCCAAAGTTGGTATTCACGCCCAAAGAAGGAACCAAGATCTGCTCATGCTGAAGATGACATAGCAACTGTGGAACATAACTAGTAGGGTGCGTCCTACACACTGAATCCTTCATAAGAATCCTTTGGATGACAATGAGCACCAAACCGAATCAACCTTTCAATAAAGACTGATATCAAGAACTCTTCTTGATCTTTCTCTGACAGAGAAAACGAACTGTGACAGATGGATGGCGGCTGCAACAGGAGGAAACTAGAGAAATAGATGGCGAACTGCTTTTCTTTTCTCTAGGGTTTCTGAGATCCTATCTCACAAAACTACAGAGTGTCTTCTGTCTCCCTAGGGTTCGAATTCATGTGATTCGAATAGGGTTTCTCCTAGTTGCTTAATGATTAAGAAAGGATTTCTTGATCATATCAGGAGTTGCCCCTTATCCAAATCTGTATTTGGATTAGGACTCTTCTTAATCCTATCTGCAAATTAGATAAGCTTTTGGGTTCATCCTAATCTCAGATCCGCCCCTTAATAATGAGTGATCAAATCAGCCTAGTTCAAAATGGGCTTTAGGCCCAATAAGGTTATGTGCTCAAAAGTCTTCCAAACTGCTGTCTAGTTGGGCTTCTTTGTATGGTGTGGGACCCAAGCATTGATCTACACACCAACCACATGGGTTCGGCCCAGCCTCTGTTACAAGGCCTGGCCGAATTCACTGGAGAGCCCAGTAAACCCCCTGAGCCCATCATATGGACCCTTATGGGCCCAACACTTACACTAAGTGGTCTCTGGGCCAAGCTATCTTCTAAAAACCCAGGGAATGTGGGCAGGTGCAAGATTAGCCCATCAGGTGTTATCCCAAATGGCCTTACACTTAACCTCTCAGCCCATAATGATCAAGCACTACTCGACAAGAGAGGACCTCTCCCTCGGCTACAAGGAACAGTGCTACACTCTTTACTTACATGGATCCCGGGAATTAAAACCATTTGTAAATATTTTGAAACCATACTTARATATATATCATATATATAAATTTTGCAAAACAAAATTCCAACGATTGAAATCAACTGCCGG